>LS990924.1:11892306-12032306 GCA_900464855.2 Musa schizocarpa | reverse complement strand
GGCTCTACACCATCTTCCTGCACATCTCCCCCATCACCCTGATATACTAGAGGAATAACTAGGTCACAATCTGCTAATCCTTCTGCAGAAGTATTGGCTGGTGCCTTCTTCTTCAAATCTTCAAAAGTTTGATCCTCAAAGAAGACCATATCTCTGCTTCTAAATACCTTCTGCTTTTCTATATCCCAAAACCTGTAACCAAAATGATTATGTGAGTAACCAAGAAAAATATATTCTTTAGTCTTACCATTCAACTTGGACCTCTTATTATCTGGAACATGTGCAAATGCACGACAATCAAATACTCTCAAATGCTTATAAGAAACATCTTTCCCTGACCATACATGCTCTGCAACATCACCATCTATGGCGGTACATGGTGATAAGTTGATCACATCAACTGCAGTCCTCAAAGCCTCATCCCAAAATCTTTTGGGTAGCTTGGCCTGTAAAAGCATACATCTGATCTTTTCCATGATGGTGTGGTTCATCCTCTCTACAATTGCATTATGCTGAGGTGTACCAGGAACTGTCATCTCATGTTGGATCTCATGTGACCTGCAATAGTCATTAAACAATCCTATATACTCACTACCATTATCTGATCTTATGCATTTCAATTTCCTTTCTGTCTCCCTTTCAACCCTGGCATGAAACTCTTTGAAGATATTAATCACATGATCTTTAGTCTTCAAAGCATAGGCCCAAACTTTCCTAGAAAAATCATCTATAAAAGTGACAAAATAAAGTGCACCACTTATACTAAGAACATTAACAGATCCACCAGGAGTTTTTGTCCTCAAAGGACCACATATATCTATATAAACACGGTCTAAGGTATGCATTTTTCTAGACAAAGCAGGACTAACAAATGAAACTTTATGTTGTTTACCTGCCAAATAATCAATACAAGGGTTCAGATGTATACCTCTAAGGTCTGGTAATATCTCTATCTTGGAAAGAGCTTGCAGTCCTTTCTCGCTCATGTGTCCCAATCGCTTATGCCACAACTCCATACTGAAGTCTTTTTCTGTAGCATTTAATTGCTCACCATAAGCTTTAGCCTGCAACCTGTACAAAGTATGATATTTCTTTCCATTAGCTATAACAAGAGAACCCTTATTGAGCTTCCATTATCCTCCATGAAATCTGCTTTCATAGTTTTCATCATCTAGCCTTCCAACTGAAATTAAATTCAACCTCAAGTCAATCACATGCCTCACATCCTTAAGCACCAACTTGTAACCAAGGTTGGTCTTTAGATGAATATCACCCATACCTATGATGTCTGCTATATCATAGTTGCTCATCTTGAACAAATACTAACATATCATAACACATTAAATGAAAATCACAATCAAATAGAACATCAAGATTTATATAAAAAATCTTTGAAGAATAAAAATTACAAAGCAAGCGAAAGAAAATCGATATAATCAAATGGAATGTTAGCCTAATAATAAATATAAATATATATAAGATAAAAATTTATGTATATGGAACTCTCTCCACGTCCTACAAATGACAAAAGCATGATTGCAATGCATAAGAAAGCAATCATCTTTGATCCTACTCCCAACTATTATTCTCCTTTTGTTCTTCTCCTTCCCCCTACTTATTCCTTCGTTTGATAGCTATCAGATGAAAACTTCTGTCCACCTACCGTGACTTGTTGCCCATAAACCATGTGGTCTCCTCTTTCCTTCCTTCCTCGAGGAATGCCATTGCATGAGTCAACCTTCAAAATGAACAAAGATTGCTTTGTGTTTTGCTTACGACTGCCTTTGTCAGATACCTTCATCTGTGTGCATGTATTATATGTCACTACAAAACAAATTAGCATGTGTGCTTCTTACGGATGGAAGATGTCATAGTGCACCCGAACACTTGAATTATTGGTACATATGCGAGTGTGATTAAGTCACTTGTTAGGTTTGCTTTGCTTTGGATTGTCTGTCACTGAAAACAATGTAGCATATGGATTTACTTGATCTGTCATGGCCTCATGGGAGGGGTTATCATTGTCCCGTCTAAATATTTTAGTGATCGTTTCAAGAATAGAAATTGATAAATATTATCTCATCTAGAGGTTAAAGATTTTAGGATTAAAAATTTAAAATAAATAATTCTCATTTACAAGCTCGGACTTATGATAACATGATAATTTATATATATAAAATATTGATTTGATGATGATATAACAACATTACTTATCAAAGAATGAAGGTCAAAGTTTTCATCCTACAAATTAAATAGCCGATAAGAATATTGAATATCGATAGTAAGTTTTTGGATCGATATTTATTCGTTGAAAAAAATCATGATATAAAAGATAATGTTAATTATGAATCATAAATAAAATGACACGGATCAATAATATAAGAGATGATGTTGGCCTCAATGATTTCATTACCTAAACATCGTAACTTAGATGGGATCACCATTAGAATCTTGTTAGTCTTATGAAAACCTTCAAAATAATAATAATAATAATAATAATAATAATAATATTATTATTATTATTATTATGTTGAATCCATGTGACCTGTAGCGATTGACTACATTTTGACCTTCCCATGAAACATGAATGTCACATCAAGATAATGCATCAATATGATTTATATAGTTTGCTGGATATACGTAAGAATTAGGAGTCAACAAATTGATTTTGTTAGCCTCTTTGCGATTAAGTCTCTCACTCTCTCTCTTTTGTCATGCTGACGAAGTTCTTATGTTCGAGTTCATATAATAATGTCATATACGTAGTTTAATATAAAAAATAAAAAATAAAATATTAAATATTAAAAATAAAATGAAAACAAATAAGATAAAAGAATTTTATGTAATTAGTTGAGTTTATATATAACAATAACAACATCATAATGTCCTAACAAAATAAGGGATAAAGTTTCTCTCTCTCTCTCTCTCTCTCTCTCTCTCTCTCTCTCTCTCTCTCTCTTGTCATGCTGAGGAAGTTGTTATGTTCGAGTTCACGTGATAAAAAATATTAAATATTAATTATTAAAAATAAAATGAGAACAAAAAAGATAAAAGAATTTTATGTAAGTAGTTGAGTTTATTTAAAACAATAACAAAATCATAAGGTCCTAACAAAATAACCTAATTTATTTAAATTAATCAAAGATAAAATTAATTTGACAGAAAAATAGATGTTCAAGTTGAGTTTAGGTTTTGGTATTTAAATAATCATTTTAATTTGGATTCTGTTAAGAAATTTAAATCTTCAATTTTGGTATTTAAATCATATTTAAATATTCTTTATTATTTGGTATATCCAACCCCTTAGTAAATTAAATTCAGAAATTAGCTAATTAGACAGATTTTTATAAATAAATATGAAAAAAATTCATAGATATCTTCGGCTACTTTTTTTTTTTGTTAACTTCATTGTCAAATATCCTTAAAATCTATTTATTTGGAAGTGAATTATGAACCATAAATTTCTTAAAATGTTACCACATATGACTATCTCAATACTAAGGTGCACATAAATCACTTACAATTCTACTTGGATTAAGAGAATCCCCATAAATTACTTGGGCTTTAGGATATCCCACAACCTTTCATGCCCATGATAAATAATGTCATTATAATATATGATTGGATATAGCTTTTAGGTGTTTTCTTGGGATATGTTAAAAATTTTCATTATTTTATATCGCCCAATATGTTAAAAAAAGATTGGGCCGATTGCCGAATAATAAAAAAAGAATGAGCATTTTATACTATGTATTTACATGTTTGACATGAATCATGTGAATAAATAATTGTAATACATAACAATGTCATCAAGAAGCATGCCAAAATATTTACAAATTATCACACTGAAAAGATGATAAATAATTACACATAATAAATAAATTCATAAATATAAACATGATATTGTTATCACTACATTTCTTAAGAAATTTGAAATGTTCCCACATTTGTAAGAAAGTTTAGCAGTAACATATTGTAAGATATACTTTACTAATATGCATAACATTATTTTATATATGCATCACATAATATTTTATTATAAATATTTTCCATAAAAGTATATTGTAACATTAATAACATTACAATAATGTTTCTCTGTACCATAGACTTCCACATTTCAAATTATTATTTGCAGATTAAGCTTTATTTATTTCTAAATATTAGACATTTTTTTATAAGTTTAGCCATCCATATACATGTGTATACTGCTTACTTATATTAAATGCATAAGAAATGAAATGAATCTAGTAACTTATTCAAGCAAAACAAAAAAATATACATGTAGCTTTTGATTTAAGATTCATTATAAGTTATAGTAACTCATGTAAGGCTATTCATCTTACAAAGGAATAGTGTTTCGATTGTACATTTTAAATTTAGTTTACTACGAGAAGCTTCCAAATATAAACAAATGTATAGTGCATTATAATTAAATTTCATGGTCTTTATTTTGCACTTATATTAAGAGATCTTTGCAAAGAAGAAACAATGATCATGCTCGGAAGTGATTAAAAAATAATGAGAATGCCCACACAATATCATATTATAAAATATTGAGTCATTTCTAAGAAAACTAAAAACCATGATTCAATATGTCAATATCAACCATGATGCATTTTAATGTCATCATCAACTACCTAAAAGCTGTGTGCATGACACAATCATGAATTTTACGAGTTCACTGCTAATGTAATTCTACAGGGGTAAAACTATCGTGTCATATCTAACTAACGATCTACGATTCCTCCCTCCTTTAGATTATATGAACTCCAAATTAGATTATCTCAAAATCTTTTGATCTAACATCATTTTATCCTAAAATGAATACAGAATAAGATTGGATTTGTCTTTTCTATTGGATACGAGAGAAGTTTGAAGTCAATGAGATGAAATCTGCCTCCAAAACATCACCGTACTGTTTGGATTTAACGGCGATGAAATCTTTCTTGCTATATCAGTAGCCAACCATACATTAATAGTACAATGTCTCTGGCAGCCTTCTTCCGTGGGCCCCACCCTTCTCCTTTCGTTTCAGTATATACTCCCCTCCCTCTCTCTCTCCCTCTCGCGACAGCCAAACCAATCAACGAGAGAGAGGGAGAGAGGAAAAAGGCCAATGAGGTTCTCTTCCCTGTCCTTGCTTGCTCGCTCCTCGGGCTCTTCCTCTTCTTCCTCCTCTCGGATATGCTTGCAGCTGCTGGTGGCGGGCTTAGCAGCGGTAGCGGCGGCTTCTTGCTCGCCAGCGGAGCAGCAGGAACAGGACAGGGTGGCCCGCCTCCCCGGCCAGCCCCGCGTTGACTTCGCCCAGTACTCCGGCTACGTCACCGTCGACGCCCGCGCCGGCCGCGCTCTCTTCTACTGGCTCGTGGAGGCGCCGCCTTCCGCTCAGCCCGCGCCCCTCGTCCTCTGGCTCAACGGCGGCCCCGGGTGCTCCTCCATCGCCTACGGCGCATCCGAGGAACTCGGCCCCTTCCGGATCGATTCCGACGGAAAGACCCTCTACCTGAATCCCTACGCTTGGAACACCGGTGGCTTCTCCCTCAAAGATTCGACTTTTATGCATCTTCGTGGTGTGTGTGCTCGTAAAAATCCTTCCTTTACCAACTTTTCCGATTGAATTTGGTGTCGGCAGTGGCGAACGTGCTGTTCTTGGACTCGCCTGCAGGCGTTGGCTTCTCGTACACTAATACTTCGTCTGATCTCCACACTTCTGGAGACCACAGAACAGGTTAGATTACTAGTTTTCTGTAAGAAAAATTTTTCGGTTTCAAATAATTCTTCTTCTTCTAGCTGTGGATGCATATAATTTCCTGGTGAAATGGTTCGAGAGGTTTCCTCAGTATAAACATCGCGAATTCTACATAGCTGGAGAGAGCTATGCAGGTCTCATAAGATTAATCACCGGCTTAATTCTTCTGTCATATATTCTTCTTGTTTCGAATCAATACGTTCACACCAAAACTTGATTCATCCCTTTCGACACAGGGCATTATGTTCCTCAGCTGTCCCAGCTTGTGTACAGAAAGAAGGTCGGCGTTGAGAATGCGACCATTAATTTCAGGGGATTCCTGGTAAGTTGTGCAACCTTTCTGCAATCAAATTCCTTATCAGTTCGAATTCTGTATCAATCCCTCTTTAGTTCGCATTCTTCTTTATTGGCTCGTTCAACACTAAATCGACTAACGTAAAAGCTCATAAACATACAAGGATTGATGTGTGAATTCTACTCTAATACAGGTAGGCAATGCAGTGACCGATGATTACCACGATTATGTTGGAACCTTCGAGTACTGGTGGACTCATGGCCTCATCTCAGATGCCACCTACCGAATTCTGAGGGTCCGCTGCGACTACCAAGCCTCCGAACACCCTTCAGATGCATGCGTAAGCGCCCTCGACACCGCCGATTCAGAGATGGGGAACATCGACCCTTACAGCATCTACACGCTTCCTTGCAACGATCATCCCCGATCTCTCAAGCGCAATCTAAGGGGTCATTATGTGAGCAATCCGCTCCGGAGTAAACCGCAAATTTGACATCGATTGAATTCCCCGTGTTTCATCTTATGCTTCTTGTAATTGTGTCTTCCCAACTCAGCCTTGGATGTCCAGAGCTTACGATCCCTGCACAGAAAGGTATTCCAGGATTTACTACAACCGTGCCGATGTCCAAAGAGCGATGCATGCCAACGTTACTGGAATACCATACGGTTGGGATACATGCAGGTTTGTGTTGGAATGACTGTAAATTTACGTGAAAGTTGAGATTCCACTGATCGTTCACCTGAAACGCATGACAGCGATACTATTAATGAGAACTGGGGAGATTCACCCAAGTCCATGCTTCCTATTTACCGTGAACTCATTGCAGCCGGCCTAAGGATATGGGTTTTCAGGTACATTTGAGGAACTCTGTCTTTTTTTTTCCCTTATTTTAAATACATAATATCTGAAAACTAAAATCCATTGGTTTTTTACATGATGAAATCTATCGCATATGATGAACAATATGTATATGATGAACTTTCACTATAAAGGAAACATGGACTTTTTCTTCATTCATCAAACTGCATGGTCTATGGTACACTGCCTGAAGCAAAAGTAGATATTAAATTTCACTGGAAAATGCTTCCGCAAATGAGATTGAATCAGATGCATGTCACTGAATTGTTCGATTCTGTTCAACCTGTGAAGGATGCCAGCTTCAGATCAACAGATGAACTAATTCTATTTCAGTTTCTAGAGACTGCTTCACAACCTCTATAAACAACACATTTGTTTTGATTTGATGATAGAATTTTTGCCAATGTTCATCCTCTGATATATATTGCTGTGCTGAACTTTCGACAGTGGTGATACAGATGCTGTAGTCCCCTTAACTGCAACAAGATACTCGATTGATGCTCTCAGATTAAGAACCCTCGAGAAGTGGTACCCATGGTATGACCATGGAAAGGTCAGTCACAAGAATCCTCTCTCTGATGCTACTACGTTTTCACGTTCATGATGAAGCTTATCGGAGAACATTTCGGTGTCTTTTCGTGTTCGATACATCCATTAGGTTGGTGGATGGAGTCAAATCTACAAAGGCCTAACCTTTGTGACTGTTACGGGAGCCGGACATGAGGTCCCTCTTCATCGTCCCCGACAAGCTCTGATGCTCTTCAAGCATTTCTTGAAGAACAAACCCATGCCGGCGCAGCCATAAGAAGGTTGGCCAAAGCAGAAAGCTCAAAGAAAGCAACAAAGAATAAAGATGGAGGGCTGTTTGATTCTTGGTGGATACAATCTTCTTGTTTCGGCTTTCGTTTATCTATACATAATTCGATATATTTTCGCTGTTATTTTTTATTTTTATTTTAGCAGCCACTATACCATAGCATTAAAGGTTGCTAAGGGCTATGATCAAGCTTTATATGTTGTATTCAACAGCAAGGAAATAAAGTTACTACACACGCAATTCATCATTAAATTGCCTCCCCAAGTGTTGGTGGTCATTTTGATGGTTATTTACCGTAAGTTTATATCCTAAGTGATAGGGCATATTTTGGCCCTAGATGAATCACCAGCAACGTCACACGCCGTCAACCATGAACCAGACGCTACACGCTGTCAGAACCACGGGGTGCATGCCACGTCAGGTTCGGTACCGATACACTGTGCGACTTGACCACCCTAAGAGCTTGGGGAGGTGCCGTCTGACGCCGCTCAGGCACCCCCAAAGACGTCGCTCGTTAGAAAAGTCATCCCGCCCTTGCGAAAGTCAGCGGCTACATTGAACTGAGGCGCAACCAACCCTCGCACACAGGTATAAAAACCCCTGTCCGATGCCCGGCCAGGGGGGAGAAAAAAACGAGGGCGGATCGAACTTACTTGCTCGTCGGAGGGGCCAAAGTCAGGAAGCACCCGACGAAAGCCATTTTGCAAGGAGGTAGGCACCCCCAAGTGACGAGCATCTTCACCCTGGAGTCATCATCCGATACGCAGAGGAGGGTGGTCTGTCGACCCAAATCCCAACCAATGCCAGCTTGCACCCCTCTTCCCAAGGGTGCGCCCACGCCGCGAAGAAAAGCTGCCAACCACCCCGGGGACGAGAGGATACAATTCCCCACAAACGACACTCAAGTCGGCAGGTCTTAGAGCGCCAACCCCCACCCACTCACGAGGGCCCAATAGACCCCACCGGTCTGACCCTCTCCTGAGACGCTCAAGAGGCGCAGCCACTTCATCATCCTACTCATTCCACTAGAAGTTCCCGACATCGGCTCGCAGACCTAACCGTGCTGACTCATCAGCCATGATACTTTTGTTCACTAACATTTTAGCACTATAAGGAGGGCCATGTTGCTGGAACACCTGGCAGGAGCTTGCCCCGGGAGAGAACTCCCTCCCTCCCTACCTCCCACCGAACCAGAAAGTCAAGCCCTCCCTGGCCCTGCGGACGGGAGGATACCGACTTCGACACCAGATCACTACTGGCGTTTGTTCAATGACCCGGGACTGTTGCCCCTAGGGCTTTCCCTGGGGCCCTTGGCCGTGACACTTGAAGGCTATGGCGGGCATGATGCAGACGCTCACCCCAATCATCCCTCAAATCGTGCGGTTGGCGACGCCCCCGACCGATCCGACCCAGCAACCCCCGAATGGGGAGCAAGTCAAGATCGAAGAAGCCAAAGAGCAAGCAACATACACGAGGGGTCCTCCTGGGCAAAACACACCCGCACCCTACCAAGTCATGCTGTCTCATCTTGAGCCTGACACCATATCGTCGGCCGAGTCGCTTAGAGTTCAGCTGTCCTGGGTCAACCAACGCCTGGACGTATTCTAACGTGAGCTTCGAAAGTCGCGGAGCGAGTCCAGCGAGGGCACCTCAGGCAGGTCTCCCTTCACTCAGGAAGTACAGGACAAGCCAATACCCCTCAACTTCAGGCTGCCGACACTGGAAACATACGATGGAGGCTCCGATCCCATGGAGCACATCTCTGTATTCCAAGCCCAGATGGCCCTCTATGGCACCTCTGATGTGCTGATGTGTCAAGCGTTTCTGACCACTCTGAGGGGGTCGGCACGAACGTGGTTCAGCCGACTACGTCAAACCTTAGTTTCATCCTTCGACCAGCTTGCTGAGGAATTCAAGTAAAACTTCCTCGCCAGCATGTGACTTAGGCCTTCCATGGCCACTCTGCTCGCACTATCTCAACGCGAGGATGAGTCACTCTCTCAGTTCATGGCATGGTTCGCCATCAAGATCCGAGGGTTTCCGAATGCTCACCCCTCTCTAATCGAGAAGCCGCCAGCGACCATCTCTAAAATGCTCCAACACGCCAACCAGTATGTTACCGTCGAGGCACTAGTGGCAGGGAGGCATGTAGAAGGCAAGAAGCCAAGGTTTGAACCGTCTCAAGGAACGACCTCGGTGGTTCCGACACCTCCTCGCCATGGGCTCAACTGATAAGAGCTACCGCTCCCAAGGCCCTCGACTCTTCCCCTAAATGCATCCTGACCAAGATCTTCCTCCAAATCAAGGAGGCGGGTCTCTTGCAGTAACCTCATCCTATGAAGGCCGCCCCGCAGAGATCAATCCAAATATTGTAGGTTCCACCGGGACCACGGTCATGACACAGAGGACTACCGCGACCTCCAAAATCAAATAGAGGCACTAATCCGGAGAGGCCACCTTGGATGCTACCTCAAATCCCGGGAGGCAACTCCATGCCCCAAGGGACCCACCGAGAGACAGATCGACGTTATTTCTGGCGGGCCAGTAACCGGCGGTAGCATCACGGTGGCAAGAAAGGCCTACACCCGCAGCATGGTGGAGAAACATCCCCAGCCCAAGCACGAGCCTAAAATCACCTTTGGGGTAGGAGAGGTCGAGCGCTCCCACAATGATGATGCTTTGGTGATCTCCATCCAAATCACCAACGCCCGAGTTAAGAGGGTGATGGTTAACACCAGGAGTTCCGCCGACGTTCTCTACTTGACCGAGGGAGATCTCACCCCTGTGGCATTAGCACTTACAAGGTTCACGGGGGATTCCATCTCCCCATCGGGGAGGAACCGACAGCGAAAACGGTAATAACCACCTTCATGGTAGTCGACCTGCCCTCGGCCTACAATGTCATCCTCGGCCGCCCAACCCTCAACAAGATCAAGGCGGTGGTCTCCACCTACCATAGAACCATCAAGTTCCCGACCTCGGCTAGGGTTGGGGAGGCCCGAAGTGACCCAGGGGAGTTGAGGTGATGCTACCTCACCGCGGTTACTCTCCCAGCAAAGTCGCACCCGACCCTGGTTCCTGACCCCCGTGGAACACCCGTACCACGAGCGACGCTTGAGCCCCCGAAGCCGCTTATTGAGGTACCCCTGAAGAGGAGCCGACCCGACCAAAATGTCAAGGACGGGACTGCACTCCCCGAAGCGGACTAGCTCCACCTTGTTGATTTCCTGGGAAAGAACGCCGACATATTCACATGGTCCCCCGAAGAGATGCCCGAGATCGACCCAAAGGTGGCGCAACACCGACTCAACATTAACCCCGAGGCATGGCCGATAAAGCAAAGGCTAAGAAGGTTCACCCCCGACCGGCAGAAAGCGATCAGAGACGAGGTCGATCACCTTATAAAGGTCAGGTTCATCGTCGAGGTTAAATACCCCCGGTGGTTGTCGAATGTAGTCCTCGTTAAGAAGCCTAATGGAAGTTGGAGAATGTGTATTGATTATACCGATCTCAATCGGGCATATCCCAAGGACTGCTATCCGCTCCCCAGGATAGACCAATTAGTCGATGCCACCGTAGGCCATGAACGCCTTATGTTCCTAGATGCATTCTCGAGCTACAACCAAATCTAGATGGCGACCCAAGGACAAGAAGACACTACCTTCGTCACCAACCGGGGAGCATATTGTTACAAGGTGATGCCCTTCGGCCTAAAGAACATTGGCGCAACTTACCAAAGAATGGTCGATAAACTTTTCAAGCACCAATTCGGGAGGAACATGGAGGTATACGTAGACAACATGATTGTAAAGAGTAGGGTCACAATGACACATTTGGCCGACCTGGCAGAAACATTCCAAACGCTAGGCGGTTCAACATGCATCTAAACCCAACGAAGTGCATCTTCGGGGTCAGCTTGGGGAAGTTCCTCGGCTTTATCATTCACTAGTGGGGGATAGACGCCAACCCAGAGAAGGTACATGCCATTACCGAGATACACTCCCCCCGCTCGGTCAAAGAGGTACAACGACTAGCCGGGAGGTTGGCAGCACTCAACAGGTTCGTGTCGCGTTCAGGCGACAAGTGCCTCCCCTTCTTCTGGGTTCTACGGCGGGTCGACAACTTACTTGGACCTCGGAGTGTGAGGAGGCCTTCGAAAAGCTGAAGGCGTGCCTCGCCCACTTGCCCCGACTCACCTCGCCTGAGCCAGGCGAGACCCTCGACCTCTACCCGGTGGCCTCGGCACAGGTCGTCAGCTCGGTGTTAGTTCGGGAGGCACCACCAGCGCAACAACCAGTGCATTACATCAGCCATATCCTCGGAAGGCCCGAGACGCGATACCCCCGATTGAAGCTAGCTCTCACCCTCATCATGACAGCCCGGAAGTTGCGGCCCTACTTCCAAGCCCACACGATCAAAGTGATCACCGACCAACCGCCGCGACAGACCCTTTCCAACTTTGACACATCGGGTCATATGCTCGATGGTCGGTCGAGCTCAGCGAATTTGACATTCAGTACTCCCCCAGGACCACCATCAAAGCTCAAGTGTTGGCTGATTTCATTTCTGAGCTAGCTCCCGAGGACCAGGCTGTAGGGCAACAAAGCAGCCAATGCATGTGGATGTTGCATGTAGACGACTCGTCCACTTCTGGGGGGACCAGGGTCGGGCTTATCCTCAGAGACCCGTCGGGAGAAACCCTTGAAAGATCACTCCAATTGTAATTTTGAGCCACTAACAATGAAGCTGAGTACGAGGCACTACTCCATGGTCTACGCCTCGCTCTGGAGTTGCACGTAGATGATCTTGAAGTCTTCAACGACTCTCAATTGGTGACGGGGCATGTCAATGGGAGCTGCAAAGCTCGAGACCCAACGATGGTGTCATACCTAATGGAGGTAAAGTGACTCGCCCACCGGTTTAACCGCCTTTCAGTCGCCAAAATATCTCGGTCACAGAACGAGTGGGCCGATGCGTTGGCCAGATCGGCCTCCACCTGCATCCCTAGGTCGGCCCCAACCACTGAGTCCGTGGCGACCCCGACAATAACAACTCACGAGGTCACCAAAATGAATCTACCACCGAATTGGATAGAGAAGATCCTCCGCTACAAAGCGGGCGGGAAGGAGCCCGACGACCCGGCGACTGCGAGATGGTTAAGGCGAGCTCAAGCCTGGTACTACATCATCAATGGAAGGTTGTATCGAAGGGCTTTCTCTCAACCCTCCTACGCTGCCTCACATCGTCGGAAGCCGAAACCGTCCTCGTCGAGCTCCATGAGGGGATTTGCGGGAAGCACGTTGGTGGACAAACCTTGGCCTTCAAAACCCTCCGACAAGGGTACTATTAGCTGACCATGTACAAGGACGCCATGTCATACGTGCAGTAGTGCCCACAGTGCCAGCGGTATGCCTGACTGCCACACCAGCCGATAATTCCCTTGACTCTGATAGATGTGGCCTGGCCCTTTGCCTAATGGGGGCTCGATCTCCTCGGGCCCTTCCCTCCGGCGTCAGGTCGGCGACGTTTCCTCATAGTCGGGGTCGACGACTTCATGAATTGGGTTGAAGCCGAACCCTTGGCCTCCTTTACCGAGAAGCATGTCCATAATTTCACATGGAAAAACATCATCACTCGGTAAGGGATCCCCAAGGCTATCGTCGCCGACAATAGGACTCAATTCAACAACACTAAATTCAAGGCCTATTGCCAATCGTACAGAATCCAGTTGAAGTTCAACTTGATCGCACACCCTCAAACCAACGACTAGACCGAAGTGATGAATCGAGCAATTCTGGAAGGCCTCAAGAGGAGAATCTCAGGTGCACATGGTGCCTGGGTGGACGAGCTCCCCAACGTCCTATGGGTAATGCGAACAACTCCCAAAATCGCCTCAGGGGAGTCCCGTTTAGCCTGGCATTCAGGACCGAGGAGTCCTTCCGCCCGAGATGTTATTCCCGACCTTGCGCACCTCCAACTATGAGTAAGGGCACTCTGAGGAGGGATTGTGGGCTAACCTAGATCTCCTTAAGGAGAGAAGAGCCAGGGCGCATCTACACGCCCTGGCATACAGGAAGGCGACCGCTCGGATATACAATCAAAGGGTCCATCCGCGATCGATCCAGGTTAGAGACCTTGTCCTCCGAAGAGCAGAAGTAAGCGACCCGACCCGAGTAAGGGGAAAGCTTGCACCCAACTGGGAAGGCCCCTATCGAGTCTATGACATGATTTGAGAAGGAACCTAACAACTTAAGACTATGGAGGGAAGTCCCTTGCTGAGAACATGGAATGCTGCGAACCTGAAGAAATTCTACCCTTAAGGGGGGGCTAGTCAGGACACATAAAAGATATGGGAGCCCGCGCATCCACGGTCGGGGAGAAGAGCAAGCCAGAGTTCCAAAATGAAAGTGCTTCTTGATTATAAAGGAGGTACACATAGCGGTTGGGCAACATGGCCCCAAGCCCAACCAGACAAAAAAAAAGAAAAAGAAAGAAAACAAAACACAAAAGGAGAGGGGGCGCAGCCCCTAGCTCAGGGGAGGAGTCATCGGCCCGTCAAAGGGGACATTCGCAGGCATGTCGATGTCTTGGTTCGCCAAGTGGTCAATGAACGAGTCCGACTCTAGGTCCAGGTCTAGGTACTTCACTCAGAAACGAGCACAGGCCACCCGATACTCGTACTCGTACGTGACCTGGCCCGACCTCACTAGGCCGCGCTCGAACCCGGTGGACGCTTTATACCCACTGACCGCTTCCTCAACCCTTCTGGGCAGCCCCAGCCGCTCCTCCTCTAGTGCCTCCTCGACGGCCCGGGCCGTCGACCTGGCAGCCTCGACGTCCTGGGAGAGGATCAGCAGCTCGTCATCCAATTAACGAATGTGTGACCGGCTTTCTTCTAGCTTAGTCTTCAAACGAGCCACCTCCTCACCCAACGTCGTGGCGCGCTCTTCGATCGCGGCAAAGGCCTCCGAACTCCCCTTGGCTCGCAGCTCCAAGTTCTCCCGTTGGAGGGTGGCGTCAAGCTCCATCTAATGCCCGATCGCCTGTCTAGCGTCGAGGCCCGATCGATCAACGCTATTCCGTTGTGCTGGCTCTGAATGAGAATTGTTGTCAGCATCCACAAAGGAAGGAATCGGTAGAAAGGGGAAGCCATCACTTACCCAGATGAGCAACTTGGTCGCCCGCTCTGCCAGCACCTCGGAGGCAGATCTATAGAGATCCTTGGCTAGCGAGGGGTGCAGCGCCCCTCGGACAAACTCCTGGGCGGTTTCCCCATCGCCCCAGGGGCAGCTGTCGGCCTTCAGAGTCGACCACTGGGTGGCGTAGGGGGCTCTCGGCTCCCCACGGAAGATCGACCATAAGCTAGGCTTGGAACTACCCGCCCTCAGGCCAGGAAAAGATGCAGCACAGCTCCCGCACCGGCAAGGGGCATGCCAACCCCCTCTTGGAAGGGTCGCTACCAGACAACCCGGCCGACCCCTTCCCCTTCCTACTCTCCGAGCCCTCCCCCTGGGCAGGGACCCCAGGCGATACTAGGGAGGTGCTCGAGCGAGTGGCCCGGCTTGCCGGCGTCTTCCGAACTGCCATCTTCATTTTCTTAGGAGGGCACTCTGATGTCGGCGCCCTCTTCGGCGTACCCTCCAACAGGACAATCCCACCTCCGGAGCCCTCCCTGTCCCGAGACGGGGGCTCGATGGCCTTGGTGCTTGTCGTCTTCTTCATTGATCGTAGGACAACAATTTTTGCAAGAATAGACAATGGTCAGACAACATGGGATGAATGAATAGTCATTATATACGAATGGCCATACCCCTAGTGGCAGGGCTCAGCTCAGCTCCAACCATCCACTCTTCGATCATCTCTTTAATTAACCGAGAAGAGGACAGGATACCCTTTAGATGATCCACCATCGCTGTGTCACCAGCAGAGAGCGACGGGGGGGCATTATCGATGGACCGAATAGCCCACCCAGTGCTGAAGCTATTGAATCTCGGATTTTGATGATGACGTCAATTGTCATTTGTTATCTAATCCATATGTTGAGATAAGTGTGCAGGATTAACTACGATGAAAGTAAGACATGCAGCAGAAGTTGAGCCAAAGTCAAAGACTATGATCACGTTGGGAGTTCAAGAGTTGGACGGAAGTCTAGACGATCGTCGGAGGTTCTACGGGAACAAATCCGAGAAGTCCAGGAGCTTGCCAAAAGAAGCTCATCGGAACTCGCCAAGTAGATCGTCGCAAGTCCAGGAGTTTACCTGAAGTCCGTAGGAGCATCACCGAGGGTTCATCGGATGATCGACGGAAGCTTGCCAGAAGCTCGACGAAAGAAGTGATTGACGCACCGGAGCAAGTTGCAGTAAATGTCTTAAGAAATTCGTAGTTAGCACGATAATTAAGTTAGAAATGGGAGGTGATCCCAATAACTTAATCTTGGGGCAATTGAGCCCTTGACAAACCCAAATTGGGCCGAATGGATTAGCCCATTCGGACCTAGATTACTTGGCCAGAGGTGGCACCGCTTGGGTCGGCGGTGGCACCGCCCAGGGCTCAGTCTCTGAGCTCTGGCTGGGCGGTGCAACCGCCTCTGACAGAGCTGTAACCGCCTAAGCTCGATCTTCGAGCTCTGGTTGGGCGGTGCAACCGCCCCAATCAGGCGGTGGCACTGCCTGAGCTCGGTCTTCGAGCTCTGGCAGGAGGTGCAACCGCCCCTGTCAGGCGGTGGCACCACCCAGAGGCTCAGTCTCCGAGCTCTGCCAGGCGGTGCAACCACCAGACCCCGGAATTCCAAGAGATGACAGTTTTGAGCTCCAAATTCAAACTAGTTTGGGGCCTATATATACCCCACCCTTTCCTGCATGAAAGGGCACCAAAAATCAAATCTTACTTTGTGATTTTTAGAGCTCAAAAGTGTTGTAAAGGCTAGAAGTCCTCCTCCCCTTTTCTTCCAAGTTTTCATCTTTCAAGAGAGGAGAGAAATCTTGTAAGGGTTGTCTCCTAAGCCCGTCAAAAGGAGTGAATCTGTAAAAGGGTGGTTGGCCTTCACCTATTGAAGGAAGGCCTCTAATGGACGTCGGTGACCTCGTCGGAGGAGGAAGCCAAAAGTGGATATAGGTCAAGATTGACCGAACCACTTTAAAATTACGGTGCTCTCTGGTTTGCATTTATTTTTGCTGCTTACCTTACTGCAAACCTCCATATGTGCTTTACTTCCTCTTCACTTTTGCTGCACTCTTTTACGAACTCACTTTCAAGTTAAGTTTCCAAAAACGGTTTTACGTCGAAAATCGGTTTTATCGTACGAACATCATATTTCAGTTTGCATTCCAATTTCTATCTTAACTACAAACTTCCTGCCTTACTTTACTTCAAATACATTTCCGTAAGCTTTCAAAGTTATTATCTGCATGAAACAACTTTTACGTCGGAATCGGATTTCAACGTACTAACGCAGTTTTAATCGTCAAAAGTTTTCTGCTGCACTAATTCACCCCCCCCCCTCTTAGTGCTCTTGATCCTAACAGAAGCCCCAATCTTGATCACAACTAATGTAAAAGAAACGCTTCTTCTAACCTTTGTTGTTGGAGGGCGTGCCACTAATCTTGAAACTGCTATGGGCGGTCAAGTAATATCCGCCTGGTCCCCTCCCCAGGCGGAAGAAAGCTAGAAATAGAGATCGGGATGGTTCGATCCCAGCCCCCCAATGCTCCCAGATGAAAACCACCAAGTAGCGCAAGGAGTTGGGCGACACTTGGGATGGGGAAATTCCCCAGAAGTAAAGACAATCCCTAATGACAGGGTGCATTAGAAACCGCAGCCCGGTTTCAAGCACCCCCACGATCAGCCCGAATCCCTCGGGGAACCGGTCATATGGCCACTGCCCCGGACGGGGGGCGTGTAGGCCATAGCACTTCGGGATGTGGTAGCGATCCTGGAGCACTCTCAAAATATCCTCGGTCACCACCGAGTCTACATCGTGCCAGGACTTGAGGGCCTCAAGCTCGGTTGAACCCTTCGAGGTCTCCGAAGAGGCGCTACCCGAGGACACGCTCACTACCTCATCCCGGGAGCTTGCAAGAGGAGAAGGAGAAGGCGAGGGAGAAGGAGTGTGAGAAGGGGACAAAAACAAAGACAAAGATGAAGACGGAGACGAAGACATCCCGACCTCAGAGTCGCGGGAAAGAAGCCCGGTTGCCGGGGCAAGGGATTGAAGCAAAGAGGACAACAGAGTTGCAAGGAAGGAGCCGAGGCACAGGATGAAAGACTGATCACAAGAGTGATGATAACCGCCCTGGATGGGGACTAAAGATGGGCGTGACCCATGGCGAGGCGACGATTAGGGCTTCCCAAGGAGAGCAACAGTCGCGACATTTAAGACCCGTCACAACCCCTCAGATTCGCCAAATTCGCTCGCCTTAGACTCCCCGCTAGAGGAGTCCCATCACCCGAGATCCCCCGCCGAAGGCCGTTCAAAATGAAGTTTCTCGCCAGGCCACATGGTGCTCCATATCGGCCCCGACTGGCGACCTGTCAGCCCCAAGCACGATTCCTGCTCGGGTCACTCCAGATCACCCCTGACTAGTGACTCATCAGCCCCAAGCATGATTCCTACCCTGGTCGCTCCAGATCACCCCCGACTGGTGACCCGTCAACTCCAAGCATGATTCCTACCTAGGTCACTCCAGATCACCCCCGACTGGTGACCCATCAGCCCCAAGCATGAGTCCTGCCCGGGTCACACCAGATCGCTCCCGACTGGCAACCCGTCAGCCCCAAGCACAATTCATGCCTAGGTCACTCTAGATCACCTTCGACTGGTGACTCGTCAGCATTCGATATGGAGCCGAGCTTATAAACTCGGTCCCTAGACTCAATACGGAGTCGAGCTCACAAACTCGGTCCCCAGACTCAATACGGAGCCGAGCTCACAAACTCGGTCTCTAGACTCGATTTGAAGCCGAACTTACAAACTCGGTACCCAAACTCAATTCGGAGCCAAGCTCATGCGCTTGGTCTCCAGACTCAATAAGGAGCCGAGCTCACAAACTCGGTCCCCAAACTCGATTCCGAACCGAACTTATTCGATCCCCAAGTTTGATTCAGAGCCGAATCTACCCACTCGGCCCCCAGATCTAGCTCCTGTCCGAGTCACGCTAAATCGCTCTCGATTTGTAACCCATCGGCACCAAAACCTGAGCTCGGATGTAGTCACATGGCCCACAGGTTCAACTTCAACGCTCGAGCCACACCTCGCGGCCAATCTAACGCCCGGATCGCATCCTAGTTAATCTGATGCCCAAACCAACGACCTAATCCGTTATCCAAATCACCCCACGATGACCTCAACTCGCTAGCATCGACGCTTTGATTTCGCTTCGTCAGGCCCCTACCGTTCAATCAGTGGGGTTGGTCCTGCCCGCATCACGGGGTCCTACCCCTCTAAATCACCCCCGATGAGTCAATCCACCTCTTCCATGGAAACACCCAGTATAATCACGTCCCTCAGCCCTAAGCATGCCTCCCGGTCCGTTGGGGGTCCGTCGGCACGCCTCGGAGGGCGGGGGGGAGAAGTGATAGGGCATATTTTGGCCTTAGATGAATCACTAGCAATGTCACACACCGTCAGCCATGAATCCGACGCCACACGCCGTCAGAACCACGGGGGTGCACACCACGTCAGGTTCGGTACCGATACACTATGCGACTTGACCACCCCGAGAGCTCGGGGCGGTGTCGTCTGACACCGCTCAAGCACCCCCAAAGATGCCATCTCATTAGAAAAGAAATCCCGCCCTTGCGAAAGTCAGTGGCTACGCCGAACCGAGGCGCAACCAACCCTCGCACGTAGGTATAAAAATCCCTGTCCGACGCCTGGCTAAGGCGGAGAGAAAAACGAGGGCGGACCGAACTGACTTGCTCGTCGGATGGGCCAAAGTCGGGAAGCACCCAACGAAGGCAATTTTGCAGGGATGTGGGCACCCATGAGTGGTGGGCGTCTTCATCCCGGAGTCATCATCCGATATGCAGAGGAGGGTGGTTTGTCGGCCCGAATCCCAACCAATGCCAGCTTACACCCCTCTTCCCAAGGGCGCGCCCACGCTTCGAAGAAAAGCTGCCAACCATCCCGGGGATGAGAGGATACAACTCCCCACAAACAACACTCAAGTCGGTATGTCTTGGAGCGCCAACCCCCATCCACTCACGAGGGCTCAACCGACCCCGCCGGTCTAACCCTCGCCCGAGACGCTCAAGAGGCGCAACCACCTCATCATCCTGCTCATTCTACCAGAAGTTCCCGACATCGACTCCTGGACCTAATCGTGCTGACTCATCAGCCACGGTACTTTTGTTCACTTACACCAAGCATCTCATGTGATGTGTGATAAATTTCTCATATGTGTCAACTATAGAAACATATCATTCTTTTTAAACTAAAATATCACACTTTGTTGATTTTTTTTGTGGTTTTTTTTTTAGTGAGTCAGAAAATGAAGAAAAAAATCATTTCTATGCTTATTCGATTGATATATGAGCATTTTGGATATATATATATATATATATATATATATATATATATATATATATATATATATATATATATATATATATATATAAAATATATAAATACTTTCTACTAGCATTATGAAAATATAAGGTGCTATTTAAAAATTTCCAAAATGTGGTTTCTCCTTTTTGCTATATATATATATATATATATATATATATATATATATATATATATATATATATATATATATATATATTAATTATTGAGGAAATAAAATATTATATCTTTGTTTATAAAGAAAGCAATTAATAAGAAAATTTAAAATATATTATTATTATTATTATAGCGCTCTAGATTGCGCTTCCTCCGCTCGCGGGGAGTAGCCACCTTCTCGCTCATCGTGTTCGCTGCCGTGCTCCTCTTGAGCGGCTCCAACAACATGAGAGCGAGTGTGCACATGTAGCCCACCTGTGGCTGCTTAGGGCAAGGGTCCAGCTTGCCCCGTCTTGCTTGATTCGCCACGATGCTTTGCCATGGCGAAGTTGCAAAGTTCGTTCGCTGCTCGCTCGAAGTACTTGCCCTCTCTGATACCACAATGTCACGGCCTTAGCTGGAATTGCCTAAGGCGTAAGGCACCCTTGCGGCCAAAGACGCGAACTTAGCTTGTGTTGCCTAAGTCGCGGGTCACCCTTGCGGTAAAGACGCGAACTTAGCTTGCATTGCCTAAGTCGCGCTTCATCCTTGCGATATTGCTCCGCAAGGATCAGCCCACTTGTAACCTCTCGCAGGTCCTGAAGGACCTGTAAAAAGAGAAAGTTGATCAGTTCGAAAGAAGGAGTGGTGGACAAGTCCCGACGTCTCGCGAAAAGGAGAAGCTTTACAAGCAATTCAGCGAGCACCTTGCATGCACAAGAGAAAAGAGGGAGAGGAGAAAAACAAGGGCTTTAGAAGGTTGAACGAATAACTGCAAGCCCACAAACAGCCGCTCACCTAGTCCCGAGCATGATAACAAGTTCCCGTCAAGGCAACGTGCGAACTTGCGAAAGAATGTTCAACGCCCGGTATATATCCGAAGCCCCATCCAGCCCTGTGCCACCCGGGAGGTTCAAAGGGGCTGAGATGGCTGACGTTTTGGTGAGCGGAGGCAGATTCCAGAAATCAGCCCGCGGCACGCGAAAACGGAGCTGTTTTGGGGCTGTTTTGCTCAGTTCAATGAGCGGTTGCTTTGTAATGCTGCAGCTTGTTCGAACTTACATTTTTACAAGCAAAATGACCCAAAACCAAGAGAAAATAGGTTGTCAAGCAGCTGTACATATGGGTGTGATCGACGAACGGTTCGTTGAACGGAGTTGTTGTGAGTGTGCGACGACCGTTCGTGACAACATAGCGCACCACCCGGCCCGTCACGTGGCATAACGACGTTCAGGTATAACTCGCACCCAAGCACGATTCCTGCTCTGGTCACTCCAGATCGCCCCCAACTGGCGACCTGTCAGCCCCAAGCACGATTCCTGCTCAGGTCGCTCCAGATCGCCCTCGATTGGTGACCCATCAGCCCCAAGCACGATTCTTGTCCAGGTCGCTCCAGATCGCCCTTGACTGGTGACCCATCAACTCTAAGCACGATTCCTACCTGGGTCGCTCTAGATCACCCCCGACTGGTGACCCGTCAGCCCCAAGCACGATTCCTGCTCGGGTCGCTCCAGATCACTCCCGACTGGTGACCCGTCAGCCCCAAGCACAATTCTTGCCTGGGTCGCTCTAGATCGCTCTCGATTAGCAACCCGTCAGCATTCGATATGGAGCCGAGCTCATAAACTCAGTCCCTAGACTCAATACGGAGCCGAGCTCACAAACTCGGTCCCCATACTCAATACGGAGCCGAGCTCACAAACTTGGTCCCCAGACTCGATTCGGAGCTGAGCTCACAAACTCGGTCCCCAAACTCGATTCGGAGTCGAGCTCACAAACTTAGTCCCTAGACTCGATACGGAGACATGCTCATGCGCTTAGTCCCCAGACTCGATAAGGAGCCGAGCTCACAAACTCGATCCCCAAACTTGATTCAGAACCGAACTTATTCGGTCCCCAGGTCCGATTCAGAGTTGAATCTACCCACTCGGCCCCCAGATCTAGCTCTTGTCCGAGTCACGCTAAATCGCTCTCGATTTACGACTCGTCAGCACCAAAACCCGAGCACGGATGTAGTCACTCGGCCCACAGGCCCAACTCCAACACCCGAGCCACACCTCGCGGCCAATCTAACTCCCGGATCGCATCCCGATCAATCTGATACCCAAACCGACGACCTAATCCGTTATCCAAATCACCCCACGATGACCTCAACTCACCGGCATCGACGCTTTGATTTTGCTTCGTCAGGCCCCTACCGTTCAATCAGTGGGGTTGGTCCTGCCTGCATCATGGGGTCCTACCCCTCTAAATCACCCCCAATAAGTCAATCCACCTCTCCCACGGAAACACCCAGTATAATCACGTCCCTCAGCCCCAAGCATGCCTCCCGGTCCGTTGGGGGTCCACAAAGACACCCCGAGGGGGGGAGTGTTAGGATCGGAGCGACACTAAGAGGGGGGGTGAATTAGTGCAGCGGATTAAAATGTTAATTTCGATAAATCTTTCGTACGATAAAAATCAAAGTCGGAAGTGCTTAACTTGAAAACGTAATCACAAAGTTGTGCAGCAAAGGTAATGATGAAATAAAGCAAGTAAGAAGGTTTGCAGTAATGTAAATAGCAGTAATGAAATGCAAACCAGAGATTACGCCATTTTTAAAGTGGTTCGGTCAAGTGACCTACATCCACTTGCAAGGCCCCTCTTCGATGAGGCTCCCACCTTCCACTATCAAATCTCTTGAAAGGGAAGGGTGAATACCCCTCTTACAACTTTTTACAAGCGGTTCACTCTCTTATAGATTTTCAGCAAGAAAGAAGGAGGTGAACACTAGCAAATTGAAAACAAGACTATCTAAGACTTTTCTAGGGCTTTTCTCTCAAACAATTGCTGCTCAAAAAGTTGTAATCTCAGTTGAGATTTGAGGGGTATTTATAGGCCTCAAGAGGATTCAAATTTGGGCTCCAAATTTGAATTCTCTTGGAGTTCACGATGCTGGCGGTGCCACTGCCTACAGTGTTTTAGCCCACTAGTTGGGCTTCAATCTTGGCCCAAACTAGTCCGAACTCGGGCCCAATTGGCCCCTACTTGGGTTATAGGATTAATACATAATCCTAACCCTAATTAACATGCTAACTACGAATTTAAAGATATTTTATAAGCTATTACAAAGTCCATAAGTCAAGACTTCTTCCCAAATTTTCTTTGGTCTTCCCGATAAACTCTGGAAACCATTCTGGGACTCCCTAAAGCTCTTAAACTTCACGATTTGATCTTGGCGAAGTTCCAACGAGCTTCTTCGACAAGCTCTGATCTCTCTCGGCGAGCTCCATTGAACTTCCTATGAACCTTTCGGTGAGTTTCCAAAAAACCGGTCGGCAAGCTCCCTACTCATTCTCTCGGCTAGTTCCGGCAAAGATTCCCGACGAACCTTCGGACTTCCGTCAACTCTCGAACTCCCAATGAATCCTTCAAGGCTTGACTCCGCACTTTGTTTCGCTTTATGTCTTTCTCATTATCATAGTTATTCCTGCACACAAAACTAAAAACTCTACTCCATCTAGACAATTATTACAACGCTAATCGACATTCCATTACCCGACATCATTGGTTGGCGCTTCGTCGATTCTTCAACAAGATCGTCCTCTCTTTATGGCTTGTTGCCCAATCAATCGGTTGACCTCCATAACCCCGATATCCTTGGCGTAGTTCCGCTCTCCTTGGCCCGATGCCCGACGTCCGAAGCCTTCTGCCGTCCAATATCCTGACGTGATCTCCTCCGGCGCAACGTCAATTCCTCCTGCGTTAACTGTCTAATCCTGATCGAGTAGACCTGCATCACTCAAAATACGAGATTCAACAATCTCCCCCTTTTTGATGATGAGAACCACTTGATGACGGAGTTAACCTTAACTCCCGGAGTTTAAACAAACTCCCCCTATCAATATGCCACATTGATAGAACCTTGAATTCAAACAGAATTCAAGTCATTGCAATATTCATCATGAATACTTGCAACACATCATCATAAACATATGCATAAAACTTATGCATCACATGTCATGTCATCAACATACTTCTCCCCCTTTGTCATCAACAAAAAGGAGAAGTACCACAATCAAGTGTTTGTTATATGGGTTCAACTCATTGCATGAAAAACATAATGTTAAATTTTTATCATCATGCAATCTAGTAATTTTACAACATTTTAGAACTTGCAAGCTAACAATTTAGATATGTTGAAGAAAGCAACTCTTGCTTTTTGAAATATGCAAGTTTTATAAGCTAGAAAATTCAAATATATGCAAGTTGGCATATTTGCTTTTTTTGAGATAAGCACGATAGCACATTTTTGTATTTTCTTGATGTGTCAAGATAGCAATTCTCGGTGATGTTCAAGATAACAATTTCTTCTCTTTTGAGAAGTGCAATTTTTGCTTTCTTCTTGAATTGTGCAAACTGGCTATCTCCCCCTTAGTCATTGTCAAAAAGAAGGGAAGACTCTTTACATCAATTATGACAAAGGTTAAGTGTCAATCTTATTTGTGCATCATTATATTTTTAAATTAAAATATACATATTTTCAAAAACCTTATATTTTATTCATGCACGATTTTGAATAAATCGATCGACATTATGAGGATATCATACATGATACTAAAATTTTTAACTATTTATCAACATTTTGATCATGATACCAAACAATCATCATTTAGAGCATTCATGATACAAAACATTTTGGCAACATGATCGTAGCTATTTAAATGATGGTATCTAAATATCAAAATTCATTACATCCTATCATGCATGATCATTAACTTCTCATTTGTATTTCATGCATTATTTCATTTCATCTCATAAGGAATATCAAGAAGAGTTATTGGGTGATAAGATAAATATTTTATGAATACACAGAATTATATAAAAATCATATCATAAGTGTTTCATGTATTCATATTATCACATGAAGCATACAAGACAACAATGCCAAGAAATCATATCATGAAGAATATCAATGTGAAAATTCACCAAAGATCATATGATACAATCGCAAAGCATGATATAATTATACGATATATCATGAGATGACAATTTATCATATCAATGAAAGATATCAATAAGGATCAATTCGTGAATACCAAAGATATGATTCATGGTTCATTAAAATTCTTCTTAACAAGTTCACGATCAAGATTCATATAATTCATAATAAAGCAAATTGATGTACAATCATCACACAAGACATACAAGGCAAAGAAATCTTGTTATTTCTATATTATGAAATATATGATATCAAGGATCATGATTCATTTGAAAAGATATAGCACAAAGAGCAAATTGAAACATTCTTATCAAGATCACATTTTACAAGAAATTTCAAGTATCAAATATCAAGTAATCATTATGTTTCTTCAAAATTCTTAAGTCAAGAAGTCAAGAGAAAGTTCATGATTCGGTTAAAACAAAATTTCATTCAAGTTAATTGATAAAAAATATAATCAAATTATCATTTTTGAGATTCATAACATGAATAACGTTATTACTATTTCATCAAAATCAATTTCGAGATTCACACAATATCATGAAATCATTAATCTCGATAAGACGGGAAAAACATTTTCTTTTTAAGTGATTCTTTTAACACATCATAAAAAAAAACTCATTCATAATTCAAGTGATTTACAAGATATCATAAATGAATTTATTGTTAGGATCGGAGCAGCACTAAGAGGGGGGGGTGAATTAGTGCAGCGGATTAAAACTTCGGTTTTTAAAAAATCTTTCGTACGATAAGAGCGGAACTTGACAAGCTTAATCTTGAAAGCGTATTCTTAAATATGCGCAGCAAAAGTAATAAGGAACTAAAGCATATAAGAAGGTTTGCAATAATGTAAATAGCAATAATAAAATGCAAACCAAGGATTACGCCGATTTTAGAGTGGTTCTACTCAAATGACCTACTCCACTTGCGAGGCCCCTCTTCGATGAGGCTCCCACCTTCCACTAGCAAGTCTCTTGAAATGGAAGGGTAAATACCCTCTTACAACTCTTTACAAGTGGTTCACTCTCTTACAGATTTTCGAGAAGAGATGAGGTGAACACTAGCAAATTGAAAAGAAGACAAGCTAACACTTTTCTAAGACCTTTCTCTCAAACTCTTGCTGCTCAAAAAAAGTTGTAATCTCAGCTGAGATTTGAGGGATATTTATAGGCCTCAAGAGGATTCAAATTTGGGCTCCAAAATTTGGGCTCCAAAATTCAAATCCTCTTTGGGTTCCGATCTTTGGCGGTGCCACACCGCCAAATTAGTCTTGAAGTGTGCCACCTGCCTCTCTCCTGTTCACTTGGTTTGGCTTTCTTTTAGCCCAAACCAAATCTGACTTTTGGCCCCAGTTGGCCCCTAACCAGGATATAGGCTTATCTTCTTAATCCTAATCCTAATTACAAGTGAACTACATAACAAAACACATCTTAAGCAATTTATTAACCGTGAACGTCCAAGTTTTGTTCCGACGAGCTTTCCGATGAACTTCCTTCGACGGGGTCCAAGCACGCCCCCCTAACTGTGATGACTTTAAAGAGTAGCTGAGACTTCTCGGTGATCTCTGCGAACCTCCGACGATCTCTTCTTCGGCGAACTTCCAACAGTTTCCCATTTCTTCTCGATTGGTTCCGACAAAGATCTCCGACGATTCATCGAACTCTTAAACGCGTTCATCGAACTCGACTCCGGTATTCTTGCTTTGTATTTTCTGTTTATCGTAGTTAATCCTGCACATGCAAGCCAAAACTCTACTCCGATCTAGACAGTTATTACAACGCTAATCGACATACCGCTTGCCCAAAGACGTCATTGGTTGGCGTTTTCCCGATTCTTCTTGATATCGTCCTCTCTTGCGGCTTGTTGCCCAATCGGCGGTTGACCTCCGCAACCCCGATATCCTTGGTGTAATTCCGCTCTCCTTAGCCCGATGCCCGACGTCCGAAGCCTTCTACCGTCAATAGCTCGACGTGATCTCCTCCGCAAGAATGTCAATTCCTCCTACGTTAATCTGTCTAATTCTGATCGAGTAGACCTCGTCCACTCAAAATGCAGTTAAACATCTAAACACAATCAATTAGTTTCATCATCAAAATCCGAGATTCAACAATCTCCCCTTTTTTGATGATGACAACTAATTGATGACTAACGGAGTTAACCTAAACTCCCGAGTTTAACTAAACTCCCCTATCAATATGCCATTGATAGAACACTTGGATTATCCCAAATCCAAGTGACATTCATCACATGTTATGAAAAAATATTTAAACCATCATGCAAATATATAAAATATTCAATTCAATGCATGAAGTCATCAATATACTTCTCCCCCTATGTCATCAACAAAAAGGAGAAGTAGCTCTAGCTGTTTTAAAAGATATGCAAGTTTTTACAACATGAAGCTAGATTTTCATCACAACATATAGGCACAAAAGCATGACAATTCAACACTTGAATTTTTGTGCAAGATTACACTTTGCTTTTTTTTGCAAGTAACAATATTTATGATGTTTGATATAGCAAATTTTATATCATGCGGTAGCAAACTTTTGTGATGTTTCAAGATAGTAAGTTCTTTCTTCTCTCTTTGAGAAGTGCTATTTTCGCTTCCTTTACAAAGTGCAAGCTAGCAAAGTGTTTGAAAAAAGTGAGCAAGTTTTGCAACATAGAAGCTAGCAAAAATTTCGAAAAGCAAATACAAGATAGCTTTCTTGTTGGAGTGTGTAAGCTTATCGATTCTTGCTTCCTATTGTAATGTGTAGGTTGCAAGTCTTGCTTCTTGAGATAGGCAAGATAGTGATATTCAAGAAGACAACTTTTGCTTCTTGAAATAAGCAAGTTAGTAATCTTTGCTACTTAAGATAGGCAAGCTAGCAATAACTTTCTCCCCTTTGTCAATGTCAAAAGAAGGAGAGGAACCAATGATTTAGACTTTTACATCAACTTTGCATCAATCAATATTTCAATCATCACATGATGCATACAAGACAATAATGTAATGAAATCATTTCACCGAAGGATACCAATGTGAAAATTCACTAAGGATCACATGAAACAATCACAAATCATGATATCATTATGCGATACATCATGATATGATAATAGTCTAAAAAAAAATTAATTTGTGATACATGTGATACATTCATGATACACTAAAAAAAAATCATTATGATGCTTTTAAGGATATCAACATATTTTTTTTATACAAAGCATGGCAAGAGCAATTTTGTTGCAAGTTTTCTAAGTTTTGCAATTTTTACTTTTCGAGATAGCAATTCTTTTGCTTCTCTACGAGAGCTAGCAACTTTTACGATATGCAAGTTTTACTACATATAAGCTAGCAAATTTAAAGATTTGCAAGTTAGCATATTTGCTTTTCTTTTGCGATGTGCATGATAGCATTTCTTTGTAATGTTTAAGATAGCAAATTGTACATTATGCTAGCTAGCAAATTAAAGATGTTCAAGAAAGCAAGCACTTTCTTCTTTTGAGAAAGTGTCAATTTTTTGCTTCCTTAGCAAAATGTCAACCTAACAAGAGACAATGTTTTACATGAGGCAAGTAAACAATTTGGCAAGTGTTACATTTGCATCTTCTCTTTAGATGTGCAAGAAAGTAAGGAAGTTTTTGCATTTTCTTGACTTGTGCAAGGTAGCTAATTTCTGTTTGAGATGACCCTTTACATCAATTCAAGATAGCACATTAGTAACTCTTTCTCTCCCCGTTGTCATTGGCAAAAAAGAAAGGAAGATTCAAGTCATGAATATCAAAATAATAATTTTGTCATAAGTATTTCATCATTATGTATATCATTATTACATGCATAATACCAAATCATCATATATTCAAAACATATTAACTCATCATTATATGCATGATTCCAAATCATCATTCATATCATTTCAATCATTGTTTCAATCATCACTATAACTCATCATGCACATGATGTAAAATCATCTAACATGATACAAATATTTATTTTCAAAATGTTTATCACTATTTTCATGTATGATAATAAAGTATTCATGATGCATATATCATCACAATACAAAGCAATTGCATGCATAATTTCAAAGTATAAATATTTCAAATCATGAAGATATTAACTTGTCAAATTTCATCCAATCATTCATGAGTATAACTTTTCATTTGTATACATCAAAATAATATCAAGAGTATTTCATGCATAATTTTAATCACCACATAAGGAATATCAAGAAAAAAGTAATTGTGTGATGCGATAAACATTTCATGAATACAAGGAATTGTATAAAAATCATATCATGAAAGATTAGTACATATGAATACCAAAAGGCATGATTTCTTTTTGAAAAACCTACTCATAAATAATCAAAAGAAAATCTTAAGAGATCGATTAATGAAAAAATCTTGATTCATAATAAATCTTAATTTGTAAATATCACGGAATCAAGATCATGATTTTGAATAAAACTCATTCAAATTCAAATCATCCAAATCATCAAAATCTCAACATTTCTTTCAAGAGATTCAAAATGGCATAGATAGTTTTATTGGTCTCTTAGGTAGAAATCAATAAGATAAAGGATTACATTTCATTTTTATAAATTTCTATTCATGTGATTTGCTTCTTATGAGCATGCCTTAGTCTTTATATGCCAAATCAATATAAGCATTAAAGTTCAAGATGTAAAGGCAAAATCTTATAAGATAAAAATATTCATCATGTTTATTTTCATGAGATTTATAAGATTGGTAAAATAAATTCATTAATCTCAATAGAATAAAAAAATTCATTTCCATTTTATACAATTGATTTCATGTAAGAGTGTTCAAGTCTTTTTGTGAAATCATTGTATCATCATTTAAAGTCAAAACATAAGTTTCAATCATAAAGCCAAGCCCCAAACACATCAAAAATAAAACATCATGATATCACATCTATCATCAAAAGACTATCAAGAAATTCATACATAGATGTACATGCACTATGTCATCTTAATATGTCATGAGAATGTCATCTTAATTCGTCATAAAAATGATTAAACCAAAAACATGTTAATCCAAAATGAGAGTATCAAATCAATATTTACTTCAAAAACTCATGCATGACATAAAATCATCAAAATACACATGCATGGATTAATCCTAAGCATTATCACATATAATATAACTATAATCCATAATGTTGCATACATCATTCAATATTTCAAAACATAACATGCATGAAACCTTAGCAATATACTTTTCATTGATCAAATTTTTAGTTTTTTTCAAAGATGCTAAAAAAGAAAAACATGATATAATTTTTGAAAAATAATTTTTTTATTTCCTATTCCTACTATCTAAATTAAGAACTCATGAAAAACTTCAAGTAATTTCAAAATAATTCAAGAGAGTTGAGTTACTTACCTTGAAGTCGAAGCGCGTCAAAGCCCAATTCGCCTTTTCACCTTTAGAAGTTCTTGATTCATCCTTGGGTGCCTTCCTTTTCTTTGGCTTCTTCCTCCGTTCAAGTTCATTGTTCATTTTAGATTTATATTTAATGAACTTATTAAGAGTTAGTGTTCGAAGTTCAAGTTCATCATTGTCCTCATCACTTGAGTCATCGCTCAAGTGGTATTCAATTGTCCGGAGTTCCAAATCCTTCCTACTCTTTGGAAGGTGGTTCAAGTGTTCATTGTGTTCATCATGTGCATTTGCACCATTTCATATGTCATCAACGAAATGATAAGTTCTTCAAGTGGAAAAATATTTAAATCTTTTGTTTCTTGTATTGTCAGAAACTTTTTTTGATTCCCAAATTTTAGAAAGTGATCGTAAAACTTTACTAACAAGTTCAAAATTTGAGAAACATTTGCCAAGAGTTTGTAAACCATTGACGACATCCGTAAAAAAACGGGTGTACATGTCAACAATGGTTTCGCTTCGGGCTTCATTTGAAAAAGCTCGAAATCATGCATTAAAATATTAACTTTCGAGTCTTTGACTCTACTAGTTCCCTCGTGTGTGATTTCAAGTGTTCGCCAAATATCAAAAGCCGTTTTCAAGACGTAGAAATCGATTGAACTCATTTTTGTCTAAAAGCAAAAATAAGGCATTCATAGCCTTTATTTAAAAAAACATCTTCTTCTCCAAATCATTCCAATGGTTCATTGGGAGAGAAGACATTTCATATCCATTTTCGACTATGTGCCATAAATTCAAATCCAAAGAAAGTAAGAAAACTCTCATTCGAAGTTTTTCCAACAAGTATAGTCCGATCCGTTAAACAACGGTGGACGAACAACCGATAAGCCCTCTTGAAAGCCATAAAGAGCCATTTCTATTTGGGTGTTAAACCAAAGTAGAAAACCGTATTCGATACCAATTGTTAGGATCGGAGCAGCACTAAGAGGGGGGGTGAATTAGTGCAGCCGGATTAAAACTTCGGTTTTAAAAAAATCTTTCAATTGATAAGAGCGAACTTGACAAGCTTAATCTTGAAAGCGTATTCTTAAATATCTAGCAAAAGTAATAAGGAACTAAAGCATATAAGAAGGTTTGCAATAATGTAAATAGCAATAATAAAATGCAAACCAAGGATTACTGTAGATTTTTAGAGTGGTTCGGTCAAATGACCTACTCCATTTGAGGCCCCCTTCGATGAGGCTCCCACCTTCCACTAGCAAGTCTCTTGAAATGGAAGGGTAAATACCCTCTTACAACTCTTTACAAGCGGTTCACTCTCTTACAGATTTTCGAGAAGAGATGAGGTGAACACTAGCAAATTGAAAAGAAGACAAGCTAACACTTTTCTAAGACCTTTCTCTCAAGCTCTTGCTGCTCAAAAGTTGTAATCTCAGCCAGAGATTTGAGGGGTATTTATAGGCCTCAAGAGGATTCAAATTTGGGCTCCAAAATTTGGGCTCCAAAATTCAAATCCTCTTTGGGTTCCCGATCTTTGGCGGTGCCACCGCCAATAAGCGGTGCCACCGCCCAACAGTTAGTCTTTGGGCGGTGCCACCGCCAGCTCAGAGGGTGTCACATCAAGCCAAAGCGGTGCCACCGCCTTTCTCTGGTTCACTTGGTTTGGCTTTCTTTTAGCCCAAACCAAATCTGACTTTGGCCCCGCCATGGCCCCTAACCAGGATATAGGCTTATCTTCTTAATCCTAATTCTAATTACAAGTGAACTACATAACAAAACACATCTTAAGCAATTTATTAACCGCTGACGTCAAGTTTTGTTCCGACGAAGCTTTCAATTTAACTTCCTTCGACGGGGTCCAAGCACGCCCCCCTACTTGTGATGACTTTAAAGAGTAGCTGAGACTTCTCGGTGATCTCTGCGAACCTCCGACGATCTCTTCTTGAACTTCCAACAGGTTCCCATTTCTTCTCGATTGGTTCCGACAAAGATCTCCGACGATTCATCGAACTCTTAAACGCTTCATCGAACTTCGACTCCGGTATTCTTGCTTTGTATTTTCTGTTTATCGAAGTTAATCCTGCACATGCAAGCCAAAACTCTACTCCGATCTAGACAGTTATTACAACGCAAATCGACATACCGCTGTTCCCGCACGTCATTGGTTGGCGTTTTATTCCATTCTTCAACAGATCGTCCTCTCTTTATGCTTGTTGCCCAATCGGCGGTTGACCTCCGCAAACCCCGATATCCTTGGTGTAATTCCGCTCTCCTTAGCCCGATGCCCGACGTCCAAGCCTTCGCCAGTCCCAATATCCTGACGTGATCTCCTCCGGCGCAATGTCAATTCCTCCTACGTTAACTGTCTAATTCTGATCGAGTAGACCTGCATCACTCAAAATGCAGTTAAACATCTAAACACAATCAATTAGTTTCATCATCAAAATCCGAGATTCAACATTTATCACTTGTATTTCATCAAAATCGAGAACTCTAGAGATGGAAAATGATTGAAGCATTTAACATGATCGAAGCATGATTTATATTTAAAATGTATCTTATGTCGTAAATATGAATCAAGCATTTGTCAAATCTGAAATCATCCTCAAAATTACATTCAATAAATTCATATATGACAAGCATAGATTTATTGAAAAATCAATAAGATAAAGGATTACAATTCATTTTTATAAATTTCTATTCATGTGATTTGCTTCTTACGAGCATGCCTTTGCTTTTTTTAAAAAAAATGTCAACATTCAAGATAGAAAGGTAAATTTCATAAAATAAATTATCAAGCATTATTCCATGATAATATCCTTTTAATATCTTGATATTCATTATCAAATATGATTTCAAAAAGTATGTTCTAGAGAAATCATTAAGACCAAATGCATGATACACTCATTTATTTTCAAAATATTCATCATGTTTATTTTTATGAGATTCACAAGAATAGTAAAATAAATTCATTAATCTCAATAGGATATAAAATTTATTTCCATTTTATACAATTGATTTCATGTGAGGGTGTTCAAGTCTTTTTGTGAAAACATGTATCATCATTTAAAATCAAAACATAAGTTTCGTCATAAAGCCGTCAAGACCAAACACATCAAAAATAAAACATCATGATATCACATCTATCATTATAAGACTATCAAGAAATTCATACATAGATATACATACACTATGTAATCTTAATATGTCATAAAAATGATTCAACCAAAAATATGTTAATCCAAAATGAGAGTTTCAAATCACATTTACTTCAAAAACTCATGCATGACATAAAATCATCAAGATACACATGCATAGATTAATCCTAAGCATTATCACATATCATATAATTATCATCCCTAATGTTGCATATATCATTCAACATTTCAAAACATAACATACAAGAACCTTAGCAATATACTTTTCATTATCAAATTTTTTAATTTTTCAAAAGATGCTAAAAAGAAAAAACATGATATAATTTTTGAAAAATAAATTTTTATTTCCTATTCCTACTATCTAAATTAAGTACTCATGAAAAACTTCAAGTAATTTCAAAATAATTCAAGAGAGTTGAGTTACTTACCTTGTAGTCGAAGCCCGTCAAAGCCCAATTCGTCGTTTCACCTTTGGAAGTTCTTGATTCATCCTTGGGTGCCTTCCTTTTCTTTGGCCTCTTCCTCCGTTCAAGTTCATTGTTCATTTTAGATTTTTGTTTAATGAACTTATTAAGAGTTAGCGTTCGAAGTTCAAGTTCATCATTATCCTTATCACTTGAGTCATCGCTCAAGTGGTATTCATTTGTCCGGAGTTCCAAATCCTTCCTATTCTTTGGAAGGTGGTTCAAGTGTTCATTGTGTTCATCATGTGCATTGCGCATCATTTCATATGTCATCAATGAGCCGATAAGTTCTTCAAGTGGAAAAATATTTAAATCTTTTGTTTCTTGTATTGTCGTTACTTTTGATTCCCAAACTTTAGAGAGTGATCGTAAAACTTTACTAACAAGTTCAAAATTCGAGAAACATTTGCCAAGAGTTTGTAAACTATTGACGACATCCGTAAAACGGGTGTACATGTCAACAATGGTTTCGCTCGGCTTCATTTGAAAAAGCTTGAAATCATGCATTAAAATGTTAACTTTCGAGTCTTTGACTCTACTAGTTCCCTCGTGTGTGATTTCAAGTGTTCGCCAAATATCAAAAGCCGTTTCGCACGTAGAAATCTGATTGAACTCATTTTTGTCCAAAGCGCAAAATAAGGCAATCATAGCCTTTGCGTTTAAAGAAAAATACTTCTTCTCCAAATCCGACCATTTGTTCATCGGTTTAGAGGGAAGTTGAAAATCGTTTTCAACGATATTCCATAAATCCAAATTCATAGAAATCAAGAAAACTCTCATTCGAGTTTTCCAATAAGTGTAGTCCAATCCGTTAAACAACGGTGGACGAACAACCGATAATCCCTCTTGAAAGCCATGAAGAGTAATTTCTCTCGAGTGTAAATCCGAAATGAGAAATACCGTGCTTTGACACCAATTGTTAGGATCGGAGCGGCACTAAGAGGGGGGGGTGAATTAGTGCAGCGGATTAAAACGTTGATTTCGACAAATCTTTCGTACGATAAAAACGGAGTCGAAAGTGCTTAACTTGAAAACATAATCGCAAAGTTTTGCAGCAAAGGTAATGATGAAATAAAGCAAGTAAGAAGGTTTGCAGTAATGTAAATAGCAGTAATGAAATGCAAACCAGAGATTATGCTGTTTTTAAAGTGGTTCGGTCAAGTGACCTACATCCACTTGCGAGGCCCATCTTCGATGAGGCTCCCACCATCCACTAGCAAATCTCTTGAAAGGGAAGGGTGAATACCCCTCTTACAACTTTTTACAAGCGGTTCACTCTCTTACAGATTTTCAACAAGAAAGAAGGAGGTGAACACTAGCAAATTGAAAACAAGACTATCTAAGACTTTTCTAGGGCATTTCTCTCAAACAATTGCTGCTCAAAAAGTTATAATCTCAACTGAGATTTGAGGGGTATTTATAGGCCTCAAGAGGATTCAAATTTGGGCTCCAAATTTAAATTCTCTTGGAGTTCTCGATGCTAGCGGTGCCACTGCCTGTCAGTGTCAAGCGCTGACAGTGCTGGGCGGTGCCACCGCCTACAGTGTTTCAGCCCACTAGTTGGGCTTCAATCTTGGCCCAAACTAGTCCAAACTCGGGCCCAATTGGCCCCTACTTGGGTTATAGGATTAATACCTAAGCCTAACCCTAATTAACATGCTAACTACGAATTTAAAGATATTTTATAAGCTATTACAAAGTCCATAAGTCAAGACTTCTTTCACGAAGCTTCCCATAACTTTCGTGATCTTCGATAAACTCTCTAAACCATTCTCATGGGACTCCCAAAGAAGCTCTTAAACTTCACGATTTGATCTTTTGCGAGTTCCAACGAGCTTCTTTGGCAAGTCAGATCTCTCTCGGGCGAGTTCATGAACTTCCCACGAACCTTTCGATGAGCTTCCAAAAAACCCTTCTTCAAAGCTCTCTACTCATTCTCGGCTAGTTCCTGACATTCCCGATGAACCTTCGGACTTCCGCCGAACTCTCGAACTCCCAATGAATCCTTCGCCGTTGACTCCGCACTTTGTTTCGCTTTTATGTCTTTCTCATTATCATAGTTATTCCTGCACACAAAACTAAAACTCTACTCCGATCTAGACAATTATTACAACGCGAATCGACATTCCATTGCCCGACAAGACGCCATTGGTTGCGCTTCATCCGATTCTCTTCAACAGATCGTCCTCTCTTCTTGGCTTGTTGCCCAATCGGCGGTTGACCTCCCAACCCGATATCCTTGGCGCAATGCCGCTCTCCTTGGCTCGATGCCCGACGTCCAAGCCTTCGCCCGTCCAATATCCCGGCGTGATCTCCTCGGGCGCAACGTCAATTCCTCCTGCGTTAACTGTCTAATCCTGATCGAGTAGACCTGCTTCACTCAAAATGCAGTTTAAATTATAAACACATATCAAGTGGTTTCATCATCAAAATACGAGATTCAACAGGGGGGGGAGGGGGGGAGAAGTGATAGGGCATATTTTGGCCCTAGATGAATCACTAGCAATGTCACACGCCGTTAGCCACGAATCCGATGCCACACGCCGTCAGAACCATGGGGTGCACGCCACGTTAGGTTCGGTACCGATACATTATGCGACTTGACCACCCTGAGAGCTCGGGGCTGTGCCGTCTGACGCCACTCAAGCACCCCCAAAAATACCATCTTGTTAGAAAAGTCATCCCACCCTTGAGAAAGTCAGCGGCTACGCCGAACCGAGGCGCAACCAACCCTCGCACGCAGGTATAAAAATCCATGTCCGATGCCCAGCCAAGGGGGAGAAAAAAACGAGGGCGGACTGAACTGACTTGCTCATCGGAGGGGCCAAAGTTGGGAAGCACCCGACGAAGGCCATTTTGTAGGGAGGTGGGCACCCCCGAGCGGCAGGCGTCTTCACCCCGGAGTCATCATCCGATATGCAGAGGAGGGCGGTCCGTCAGCTTGAATCCCAACCAACGCTAGCTTACACCCCTCTTCCCAAGGGCGCGCCCACGCTGCGAAGAAAAGCTACCAACCACCCCGAGGATGAGAGGATACAACTCCCCACAAACGACACTCAAGTCGGTAGGTCTTAGAGCGCCAACCCCCACCCACTCACGAGGGCTCAACCGACCCCGCCGGTCCGACCCTCGCCCGAGATGCTCAAGGGGCACAGCCACCTCATCATCCTACTCATTCCACCATAAGTTTCCGACATCGACCCCCGGACCTAACCATGCTGACTCATCAACCATGGTACTTTTGTTCACTAACACCAAGCATCTCACATAAATTTCTCAAATGTGTTAACTATAGGAACATATCATTATTTTTAAACTAAAATATCACACTTTGTTGATTTTTTTTTGTGGCTTTTTTTTAGTGAGTCATAGAAAATGAAGAAAAAAAAATCATCTGTTCTATGCTTATTTGATTGATATATATATATATATATATATATATATATATATATATATATATATATATATATATATATATATATATATATATGAAATATATAAATACTTTCTACTAGCATTATGAAAATATAAGGTGCTATTTAAAAATTTCCAAAATGTGGTTTCTCCTTTTGCTATATATATATATATATAATTAATTAATTAATTAATTATTGAGGAAATAAAATATTATATCTTTGTTTATAAAGAAAGCAATTAATAAGAAAATTTAAAATATACTATTATTATTATTATCCTAAAAAATAGTATTAAAATTTATGTTTTAGTATTGGTACGTATATAATTAAATATAAATCAGGTTTGGATATTTTTAATTATATTTATGTACGAGTATGATAGAAAGATAGTTATCAAATTACCAAAATAAATTAAAAGGCGGTCAGGAAAAATGAGATGAGCCAGCGCGGGGCAGAAACCCGATTCCCCGAGTCTCCGTGTCTCCGAGTCCCGACTCAGCCGATTCCAACCGATTGCCGTGACGGCGAAGAAGTTCTCCGTCTCGCCGGTGGTATTCCCCTCCTCCGCCGGAAACGCCAACGTTCCCCACGAGCGCCGGGCTCCGCCCTTCCAGCGACCTCGCCCCTCGAAACCCGGCCCCGCCAACACTAGCATCCCCTTCATATCCATGGATATCGGATCCGTCGTGGCCTCGTCCTCCTTCTCCGCCCCCGCCTTCGCCTCCACCAGCGGCGCGGCGCTCTCCGCCTCCGGCTCGTTCGAGGACGAGCCACCCCTCCTCGAGGAGCTCGGCGTCAACACCCACCAGATATGGCACAAGACCCTCTCGATCCTGAACCCCCTCCGCGTGAACCCTAGTCTCCACGAGGACGCCGACCTCTCCGGCCCTTTCCTCTTCCTCATGGTCTTCGGTCTCTTCCAGCTTCTCGCCGGAAAGTTCCACTTTGGGATCATCTTGGGTTGGTTCATCGTCGCCGCTCTCTACCTCTATGTGGTCTTCAATATGCTCGCCGGACGGAACGGGAACTTGGATTTGTACCGGTGCTCGAGCCTGGTTGGGTACTGCATGCTGCCGATGGTGATGTTCTCGGCAGTGTCGCTTTTTGTGCCCCATGATGGGATTGTAATCTTCGCGATGGCAGCAGTTTTTGTGCTGTGGTCGACGAGGGTTTGCACGGGGCTTCTGGTAGAGTTGGTGGCATGTCGAGACGAACATCGCGGCCTCGTAGCCTACGGTTGCTGTCTCGTTTTTACATGCTCTTTTCGCTGCTCATTATATTCTGATTCGCGGTGACAACTCACAGCCTTTTGGTATTTCTTTGGCTTATCATTTACTTGATGCAGTGTTGTCATATGGTCATTTCTCGTCATATATGATGCAAAGGATAGTAGTAAGACCTTTTAACACAAACGAGGAACGAGATTGGGCTAATTATTTATGTAATTAGACCTCTCTAGAATCCCTATTCTCGTACTTAAAAATTTATATTAAAATTTTTATAATTATGAAAATAAAACATCTAGTTCTATTTATCATAACGTCATTGATTTTATCGATAGAAGCATAAAAATGATAGACAAAAAGATAATTTTAATATCTCGATTATATTTTTGATGGTGACGGACGATAACACTATTCGTGGTCGCAAGTGACTATTGTAGATGAGAAAAGAGAGCGATAACGAGAGGTGAGGCGATGACATAAATGTTGACTTTCTACATTTGCGTTGGTTTCGCTTGGCAATTGTATCGGTGCCGATACAGATGTAAAGTAGTAAAAGAGTCGTTTGACATTTGCATCGATGTTAACATAAATGCAGAGTAGCATCGTCTTTCCTCACATCATTGTCGATGCCGATGTAGATGCAAAGTGGCACTACTCTACATCTACATCTGCATTGGCATCGATTTAGATGTTGAGCGAGCGACACTGCTCAACATCTATGTCGATGCCACTTTTCATATATGTCGGTGTCGATGCAAATGTCGAGCGACCCTTTCGTCGCTCTACATCTATATCGACGTCGATGTAGTTGCCGAGAGATACCGACATAAATATTGAGTGTTGGCATCTATGTTTATTACTCGCGTTTCATTGTCACTCTTTTTTCTCATCTACAATAGCCACTCATGACCCTCAGCGACGTCATCGTCCGCTATCATCGAAAACGTAACAACAACTATAAAATTGTGAATCTCAATTATTTAAGATCGATTATGAGAGTAAGAGATCAATGGCCCCATGAGAATAAAAGTTCAATACCTTTACGAAAGTCCTGCTTTTATTATACTATATTACTTCTATGCTCATGACCCCATTATCCATCACCTCGTATATGTTTCTCTTTTTTTATGCTCGGTACATCCGCCCCAATGGCATTATGGACCTCCTTCGAGTCCACTCCCATTATAATGCTTAGTTTTGGATAACTAAGTCCTTGCTTCATCACCCCTTTCAACCACCTACTTCAACACCTCTATATTTGTCCAATAATTCTCCTTGATCGATAAAAAGATATACTGTAATTTTTATCTATAGCCTCCGCTATCATATTATAGAGCTCATATTGATCTATTCTCATTTGCATTGTTGATAGCAATATTCACTTATTCGATTTTATCATTTAACTTGTCAAGCTTTCTTGAGCGAATATGAGTTCCAAAGTAATCCAACTCTTCAATTGCCTTGATCATATCTCTATATAACCAAGTCTCTAACGGAACTCATTGATACTTGCATTTAAAATTATTCATCAAAGATACACACTACCTCATACATTGATGATCAAAATTCAGTACACACCTTTGCGATACCATGATATTTACTTCTTAAATTCATAATCCTTGCTCTCAACAATTTCAAATCATACCTCCATATAACAAAGTTCATTGCGTAGCGTTAATATCTTCATGATAATGACAATAATAAAAAGGGCATGCGCTAACTTTCCCTATTTTCAGCCTTGATATCTTCCTTCGTGGCACTCAAATTTTAGTAAAGCGGACACATGGTGTTGTGACTTTCATGAGCATAGATTTTTTGGTTGTAAAATATGCTGTATGGAGGCCTTCAATTTTCTGTCTTCTACTTGAGGCTAAAGTGTGACCCATTGGGAATAGCAATTAGGGTTCGAAAACAAGAACATCTTTCCGTCAAAACGACCGTCAAGGATTCTGTGAAAGTTTAAGTTTCTAAAAATTAAACTTTTGGTAGAAAATGATCAGATCAAGTGGCTGTAGTTTAGTGGTAAGAATTCTACGTTGTGGCCGTAGAGACCTGGGCTCGAATCCCAGCAGCCACATTTTGAGTCTTTTTGGCACACCGTTTTATTTTATATTCGAGAAATTTCGTTTACCTACGATTTTTATTTAACATACGTACGTTCTCGAATCTATGTATATAAAACGATATATATGGCAGAACAATAGTGTTATATATATATATATATATATATATATATATATATATATATATATATATATATGGATTTTTCTAAGAGTATAGTAAATTAAAAAAATTCTAATAAAGCACCCACCTCCGATTGATAACAAAATTATTTTGCTCCCATAACTTTAAAATTTTTTTATCAAAGCCCTAACTCTAATCATGTCTTCGCCCACACCTAATCACATGACCCATCAGCCTTCGCGTGGAGGTGTAGGCGATTATGGGAGGGAGAGGAATGTCAGCATTGAAGTGCAAAAGACCAATAAAGAGGAGAGGGGGAAGGGATAACTAGTAAAGCGAGCTCGCACGTGAAGGTATAGACAATAAGAAGAAATGATGATGATAGTTGATATTATTGGCGTACAGACATAAGTGGGGGAGGGGGACAATAGAGGTATGACCAAGCACAAACAAAGGTGTAACGAAGGATAATGTTCGATACAGATAAATGATCATTAAAAAAAATATTTTATAAATAATTTTCAAACTTCATATGTTTTACAGAAAAAAAAATCGAAAGTTAGCGTTTTACTGAAAATTCATCATATATAAATAAATAAATAAAATATATAATTTTGTTATCAATGATATTTAAATTCTAATATTCGATACAAATCCGACCATCATTTGTCTCTCTTTTGCTTCGTCTTGAAACCCTCGTCGAGGGAGATGGAGAACGACCCAAACCCCCATGACCCTTCGTCCGCTGGAGGCGGGGAAGAGGCGAAGAAGGGCCTCGCTGTCCTCCTCGTGGGCGCCCCCGGCAGCGGGAAGTCCACCTTCTGCAACGACGTCATGGCCGCCGCCCGCCGCCCCTGGGTCCGCGTTTGCCAGGTCGGCGCCCTTTTTGCTGTTTCCCCTCTATCGATGGATTTGCGCGACCTAATTGTCGCGTAAAGCCTTCGTTTTCGAAATCCGATTGCTGTCTGCTTTTGTACTCTCCGTTGCATGCGAAACAGCAGGATGAGCCTCGACTGATCTTAGGATTCGTTGGAAGCGGTGGCTCTGAATTGTATTTGTTGTTGTCATATTCCTCAGCTTCTCTTGCAGAGTTTGGTGTATCTTGGATTCAATAAAGTTGTTTCCTTTGCGTAGGGTGACTTCGATTTTAGGGAGAAATGAAGTGTCTTGCCGTGTACTTATTGGCCTAAGTAACGATTCAAGTTGTACATTTGATCTAGGCTCTGGATGGGAAATGTATAATGTGTTTGATTCCAGTACATCCTTCATGACGTGAGCATTATAATTCGTCTTGTCATAGCTGGTTTTGTTATTCGAACACTTCTTCTGATGCTCAGGGTTCAATATCTCTTCGTTGATGACATGAGTATTGCTTATGTCAGATTGATAATTATTTGATGCATAGTCATTTATCTCAGTATTTCACATTTTGGTCGTATTTGTTTCTTCCAACATAGCTCAAGAATGAATTTGATAATGCACACATCAGATTGCAGGTAGGTTTCTGTGTTGTTTCCATCTTTGTTGCATGCAAGAGTTAACAATGTGGATTATAAAACTTTTTTCTTTATTTCTACTTCCTGTTTAGATATTTGATTGAACCATGAAGTCTCGTGCAATGGTGATTTCTAAGTGAGATGATTGTTTAACTTAACTCCTGACAATTTCCTGTATAGGTATTTGTTTGAACCTTTCAGTCTTAGTTTTTGTTCCTTGAGATGGGAAGGTAAATGAAAATTCGATTTATTTAATTTTATGGTATCCTCTTGTGTCAATTTTCTATTATTATAGTGGTTATTCTGGGTATAAACTAAGTGCATCTTTTCCTCTAAGTTTTTAGTTTCTTATTTGAACCGTCTTTTATACCATTAGATGAAATATTTGACCCACTAGGTTGAGAGGTTGGTTTCTTTGGAAACCTCGGTAAAGATACTTTAGTTTGAGTTGTTTATGGACTCTCTTTCTTGGTTGTTACTTCTGTTCTTCTTTGACTAATAAATATGGTCTAATTAGCTCATGTTGCTTAAAGGAAATTCTTGTTCAGACTCATTTTGATGTTTGAAATTTACAGTATTGCATCCAATTCCTCATGTTAAAAAATGCATGTATTCACCTTGTCTTCTTTTTTCCTCACAACTTTACTATTATTCTTATAGGATACCATCGCAAATGGCAAACAGGGAACAAAGTCACAGTGTTTAATGAGTGCAGCTGCTGCACTCAAAGATGGTAAAAGTGTATTCATTGATCGATGCAACCTTGAACAAGAACAACGAGCTGATTTTGTTAAACTTGGTGAAGCACAAGTAGCTGTGCATGCAGTGGTTCTTGATCTTCCTGCTCGATTGTGTATTTCTCGGTCAGTAAAGCGGACTGGGCATGAGGGGAAACTACAAGGTGGGAAAGCTGCTGCAGTTGTTAACCGCATGCTACAAAAGAAAGAGTTACCAAAATTAAGTGAAGGATTCTCTCGGATAACATTCTGTCACAGTGAAAATGATGTCAAAGAAGCTGTTAAAGCATACAACAATCTTGGTCCATCGGGCAACCTTTCAGCTGGAGTATTTGGACAGAAGAATAAGGATGACAAAGTCCAGCTTGGAATAATGAGATTTCTGAAGAAAGTAGATAAACAAGATCAAGATGCAGCCAAGGATATAACATCTGATCAAAATTTAACTCAGGCAAATGTTCCAAGACAAGATTCTATAGGCAATACCTTCACTGCTGAACTTGAAAACAAAAATGAGGATCAGGGAAGTTTGAATGATGAAAACTCTTCAGAGAGATCTTTTGTCGGTGGTAGTTCCTGTAATGATGTTCAGACTCTGGCTTTTCCATCTATTTCGACATCTGATTTTCAATTTGACCTTGAGAAGGCATCCGACATCATAGTATATAGTGTTTCTGATTTCTTGAATAAGTTTGACAGTGTCAGGCTTGTTCTAGTGGACCTGAGTGATAAGTCAAAGATTTTATCCTTGGTCAGGAAAAAGGCAGCAAAGAAGAATATCGAATCTAATAAGTTTTTCACGTTTGTTGGAGACATTACACAGCTGTACACAAAAGGAAACTTCAGGTGTAATGTCATAGCCAATGCTACCAACTGGTAAGATTTTATTTTCATACTCTGATTGAAGATCATCCTATTTACTTGAACTCTTTTGGAACATGACTTCTGGAATGCCTTGTTTAAATAATTATTTTGTGTATAACGTGTGGAAAAGATGTGGTGGGTAACTTGGTTTCATTCCATTCATTATTGTAAATTATCAGGGAATAAAGTTTGTTTTCTGTATGGAGAATTAAATAGAACTTATAAATTGTTATTACCTACTAGGTGATTTCCAAAACTGTGTCTGTACTCCACAGTTGGAAATGGACCCACTTGTCCACATTGGTTAAAGATGAACATGTAATATCAGAAATATTGAAACTGGGTATAGTTTCTTTAGTTGGTAGCAAGGATGTCTTAAATGATGAACTATATATTCTCAAGCAAAGGCTTGAACGTTGCCAGTGTGTTAATCATTTGAATGAAAACAAGTATGTGAAATGCAATTTTAAGATAATGTTCTATGATATAGAGCTCAGTGTTGAATAATAAAACACCAATTGTTGATGTAGTTACATTGGTAGCGTCTTGGCCAAGATGTTTAGTAAATGATGTGTGCTTTAATACTTTGCAGAACCTGATGACGGGTTCATTTCTGATCATCCAAATTGCTGCAACATAGAGAAGGCTCAAGATGGTGAAAAAAGCACAGTAGAAATGAGAATAATAAAGTGCCTATCAGAAAGCTTGCAATGAGTTGCTGCTTGAAGAAGTGATTGTGAAGTTTGCTATTGTTGCCCCCCATCCCCAAGTCCCACACCCGGCCATCATAATAGATGAACCACCACAAACTATTGCCATAACAAGAGCCAGCCCCTATTAAACTTAAATAATAGGCCAATATGGCTATGCATACATTTGTATGCTTATTCACTACTCAGGATAGGATATCCCTCAATATTACCACCCAAGACAACATGGACCTAGTTTAGCACTCGTGTAAAATGAATTATTTGTTGGCTTCAAAAGGTTCTTCAAGAATTCTAGCTTGTATATGTACATTTGACCTACTAAGTATGCACCTTGTCAATTTATAAAGGCATAATTGTGTTAGATTGTCTATTAATTTTAGGAATTCACTAGAGTTTATGTTGTGGGTGTCCTAATATCATGTAAATATGCTATAGTAGGTGCTACCCAAAGATTTGAATTTATAGTTAGGATTCAATAAGATATGTCTGGTGTAAACTCTAGAATTTAAATTTTTATTGGCCATCTTAAGTCTTATATTGATCTTGATGAACAAATTAGTTTATGCTGCTTATTTCAATGGCCGTCTACTTTCTGAGTGCTATATCTGCATATTAGTTCATGTTGCATGGTTTCATGCATGGTTTGCCTTATTGGTCTGTACCAGTGTACCAACTGGTCATTGGTATGGTACGTGCTCAATTGTACTGATGCATTGACACATGTTATTGTGAGGCATATCGACAAACCGATATGTACCACCCATATTGGTCTCTTATCGGACCAGTATGTACCGCTCATACCGGGCTGTCACGGATTTAGCTGGAATTGCCTAAGTCGTGAGGCACCCTTGCGGCCCAGACATGAACTTAGCTTGAGTTGCCTAAGTCGTAATGCACCCTTGCGCCAACTTCTTGGACTTAGCTGGGATTGCCTAAGTCTTGAGGCGTCCTTGCTACATATGCGTCCACAAAGGTTTAGCCTAGTTGCAACCTCGTTCAAGTCTCGAAGGACTTGTAAAACAGAAAGTTGATTAGATTGAAAACGAGCGACGGACAAGTCTCGATGTCTTGCAAAGAGGGAAGCTTTACAAGCAATTCAGCAAGCACCTTGTGTGCACAGGAGAAAAGAGAGGAAAGAGGAAAACAAAGACTTTAGAAGGTAGAATGAACAGTTGCAAGTCCACAAACAACTGCTCATCGGGTGCCAGGCGCGAAGACAAGTTCCCGTTAAGTCAACGTCCGAACTTGTGAAGATTTTTCAACGCCCGACAATATACCGAAGCCTCATCCAGCCCTGTGCCACCCGGGGGGTTCCAGGGTGCTGAGATGGCTGACGTTTTGCGCACTGCAGCGGGCTGCAGAAAACAAACCGCGGCACGTGAAAACGGAGCCATTTTGGGGCTTTTTGGCCCGCGCGGTGAGCGGTCGCACTGTGCGTTGCAACCTGTTCGAACATGTATTTTTACAAGCAAAAACACACAAAACTAAGGCAAAACAAGCTGCCATATCTTTGTTCAAGCATGCAAAAGCGACGAATGGTTCGTTGAACGAAGTTGTTGCAAGTGCACGACTACCGTTCGTGACATTCTCTCCCACTTAAACTGTCAACGCCCTCGTTGATGCTTGTTGGTAGTTGTTGATTATTGCTTCTTTGTGTCGTAGGGCATCTTCGGGCTCCCAATTGGCTTCAGTTCGGGGAAGCTTTTGCCATTTCACCAAGTACTCGGTCTGCTCAGCTCCATTAGGTAGCTTTATCTTGCGATCCACCAGAATGGTTTCAACTTGCTTCTCGTAGGAGGCTCTGGTGGGGGGTAGCCGAGTTGGAACACTTCGGGAAGCATCTTGCGGATCTGAGTGGTAGGCTTTAAGTTGCTGACGTGAAAAACATTGTGAATTTTGAGCCATGCCGACAGCTGCAACCTGTAGGAGACATTGTCCACCCTACTGATAATTGGGAAGGGCCTTTTATACTTGTGCACCAATCCTTTTGTACTTTGTTCCTAAAGAATTGAAGTGATGCTGGTTGGAGCTTCACCAACACCAAATCGTCGACTTTGAACTCTTGTGGTCGTCTTCCCAAGTCGGCCCACTTATTCATCTTTTTGGTCGCCTTCTCCAAGTAAGCCCGCACAATATTTGCATTTTGGTGCCATTCTTTTGCAAAGTGATATGCTGACGGACTACTTCCAGTGTATCCAATAGCTAAGGTGTGAGGAGCCGATGGTTGTTGTCCTATAATAATCTCGAAGGGGCTCTTGTTGGACGCAAAGCTCTGCTGCAAATTGTGGGAGAATTGGGCTATGTCCAACAGCTTCACCCAATCTCGTTGGTTGGCACTCACGTAGTGCCGAAGATATTGCTCCAGGAGCGAGTTTATCCTTTCAGTTTGGCCATCCGTCTAGGGGTGGAGGCTTGTGGAGAAGTATAACTTAGACTCCAACATTTTGAATAGCTCGGTCCAGGATCGTCCCAAGAATCGAGCATCTTGATCACTGATGATATTGTGCGGGACTCCCCAATACTTCATCACATTCTTCATCATCAGCTTGGCCGCCTCCTCTGCTGAACAGTGTAGGGGTGCAGTAATGAAAGTTGTATGCTTCGAAAATCGATTGACCACCACGAGTATCGATCCGAGTCCCCTTACTGTTGGCAAGCTTGATATGAAGTCTAAGGAAATGCTCTCCCACGGCCTTTTTGGTACGGGCAATGGCTCCAAAAGTCCCACTGGCTTTCGCTGCTCCACCTTGTCTTGTTGGCAAGTGAGGCACGTTTGAACATATTCCTCCACATCAGTTCCCATCTTCGGCCAGTAGAAAGCCCTCTCCACGAGAGCTAAAGTTCTGTGAATGCCCGGATGTCCAGCCCAAAGGGAATCGTGACACTCTCTTAAGAGCTCACGCCTCAAATTGTCCACTCGAGGGACATAAACCCTATTCCCTTTTGTGTAAACGAGTCCCTCTTGGACCTAAAATCATCGTGCCTTGCCTTCTTTGTTGAGCTACATCAGGGTTACTGCCTGGGGATCACTGTACAGTCCATCCTTGATCCTGGAAAGGAAGTTGGAGTGCAACTGACTTACGTGGCCTCTGCCCTCCAATTGTACAGCATTCACACGCTCCACTTTCCGACTCAATGCATCGGCCATGACATTTGCTTTTCCGGGTTTGTACTCCATTGCCATATCAAACTCAGTTAGGAAGTCCTGCCATCGTGCTTGCTTTGGGAAGAGTTTCTTCTGAGTTTGGAAATAGCTCAATGCGATGTTGTCTGTCCTTAGTACAAATCGCGATCCAAGAAGGTAGTGCCGTCAAACTCGTAGACAGTGGACCACTGTTGTCATCTCCTTCTCGTGCACCGGATACCGCCGCTCGGTCTCATTGAGCTTACGGCTCTCGTAGGCCACCGGATGACCCTCCTGCATGAGCACTCCCCCAATAGCGAAGTCTGAAGCATCTGTATGGACTTCGAAGGGCTCCCCATAGTCCGACAATTTGAGCATTGGTTCTTCTAACACAGCAGCCTTCAGATCTTGGAACGCAGCTTCACATTTATCAGACCACCCCCAAGACTGCTCCTTCTTCAGCAACTCCGTCAGTGGAGTTGCACGTTTCGAATACCCCGCTATGAAGCGTCGATAGTAGTTGACGAAACCAAGGAAGGATCTCAACTTTGGCACCATCTTTGGAGTTTGCCATTTCGTAACAGCTTGCACCTTCGACTTGTCCATCCGAATAGAGCCATCATCGATTCGATGCCCCAAGAATAAGATCTCCGTTTGAGCAAAGTGGCACTTCTCCCTTTTCACGAACAAAGTGTTCTCCTTGAGAACCTTGAAAATGGTCCGAAGGTGCTCTACATGCTCCTCGAGCGTTTGGCTGTAGACGACGATATCGTCCAAGTAGACGACCACAAACTTATCCAAATACTCTTTGAATAGTTGGTTCATAAGAGTGCAGAACGTGGCCGGAGCGTTGGTTAAGCCAAAAGGCTTCATCAAGAACTCAAACGCTCCATACCTGGTCACGCAGGTAGTCTTCGCTTCATCGCCTTCAGCAATGCGCACCTGCCAGTATCCCGATCGGATGTTGAGTTTGGAGAAATACTTGGCCTTGCCCAATTGGTCGAACAAGTCCGCGATGAGCGGGATTAGATACTTGTACTTCACCGTCACTTTGTTGAGTGCTCGATAATCGACGCATAATCGAAGGCTCTCATATTGTTTATTTTGGAAGAGAATTGGAGCTTCGAATGGTGCTTTAGAACTGCATATAAGACCACCGCTTAGCAGTTCATCTAACTACTTTCTGAGTTCTGCCAACTCAGGAGGGGGCACGCGGTATGGTGGTCTCGCTGGAGGCTTCACTCCTGGCTCCAGCTCGATGTGATGATCCACGCCTTTGCATGGCGGTAGAGTCTTCGGCAACTCGGGTGGCATAACATCTGTGAATTCCTTCAGGACGTTCGCCACCACAGCAGGTTCATGAATGGCCTTCTGGTCGAGTGGCTCTAGCTTCATAGCAGCCACGAATGTTAATTCGCCTTTTCGTACCCCATTCTTCAATTGTAATGTCGATATCTGTTAGGGTTCCCTGGTTTCTCTCTGAGAGACGGGAACCACATAGGGGTTGCCACCTCCTATCATACATAGGGAGTTTAGGAACGACATTGGCACCAACTTCACCAATTGCATGAATTCCATTCCAAGAATCACTTGGAAGCCGTCCAGTGGCACCGCCATCATGTTTGTGCTCCTGCTCCATGTTCCGATCTTGATGGGAACTCCCTTTGCCAACCCGGAGATTCGCTTAGCCTCCGAGTTCACCGCCTTCATTCGACTTGCGTTCTTCTCCAAGATCAGCCCAAGTCGCTTTTATTCTCGATCGGTAATAAAGTTTTGGGTAGCTCCCGTGTCCATCATTGCATGGGTTGTTTGGCCATCGAGCTTAATGTCCACGTACATCAGCTCGCTACTTCCTGCTTTCAATGACTTTGCCTTATTGTTCTCCCCCACTTGACTCCGTAATGCATTTAACAAACGCATTGCTCCCATTCGGGGACCCTGCGACTCCTCATCGTCACTGCTAGATTCTGAACTACTTGAACCAAAGGGCGACGGCTTTGCCCTTGTCTGATTTGGGGGGATGGATGGAAGCTGTTAAAACATTGAGTGCCTGTTTCGGTGGGCACTCCCTCACCATGTGCGGCCCTCCGCACAAGAAGCATCCGCCAGTCTTCGGGGCCTTAGCTTTTGAGCTTGGCCCTTTGTGGGAACTCTTCTTCCTTTGTTCGCCCCCGGGCTCCTTCCCTCGAGAATATTTTGGAGGGCGATTTCCTGAAGATTGTTTTCTTTTTCCCGGGTCCTTAGAGGAAACAAAGTCGGTGAACCTTTCTACAGTAGCAATTGTCCCGATCACATCGGTGACATTCCTTCGATGTAGTTCTTGTTGAGCCCATGGCTTCAAACCATCGAGGAAGCTGAACAGTTTATCCTTCTCGGACATGTCCTGTATGTCCAGTATTAGTGCAGAAAATTGCTTCACATAGTCTCGAATGGAAGTACTTTGGTGGAGTTGTCTTAGTTTCCTGCTTGCGACAAACTTTGTGTTCTTAGGTAGAAACTGAGTTCTCAACTCCCGCTTTAAGTCCTCCCATGTGTCCACCCGATACCGACCTTGTTGGATCTCCTTCCATCGGGTTCGCCGCCAAAGTTTTGCATTCCTGTTCAGATACATGGTTGCTATTTAAACTTTGGTATCTTCAGAATTATGCCTGTAGCTCGAAAGTACTGTTCCTTGTCAAATAAGAAATTCTCGAGCTCTTTTGCATCCCTAGCACCTCCATAGCAATGAGGCTTAGGTGCCCTCAGGTTTTGTGGCGGTGCAACGCGGGTGTTGTTCCCTCCCGCATTTAGTGCCCTTGTGAGTGCTGTCACTTTAGAAGTGAGTTCCGCCACGACTTTGTGCAAATGTTGCACGGAGTCTTTAGTATCATCCGTCAGTCGATCGACTAGGGCCTCAACCTTGTCGATTCGGGATTTAGCTTCTTCTTGTGAGCTCTCTACCCCAAGAAGCCTTCGCTGGCCTTGGTAGAGTTCCTCCAAGCTCACTTCAAGAACATCCAAGCGGGTTTACGCTGCTGTGAGTCTCTCCTTATGACTCCTCTTCCCGGTTGGCGCTCCAGATTGCGCCTCCTCCGCTCGCGGAGAGTAGCCAATTTCTCGCTTATCATGTTCGCTGCCACGATCCTCCAAAGCGGCTCCAACTACATGAGAGCGAGTTTGCACTTGCAGCCCACCTGTGGCTGCTTGGGGCAAAGGTTCGGCTTGCCCCGCCTTGCTCGATTCGCCACCATGCTTGGCCATGGCAAGATTGCGAAGTTCCTTCGCTACTTGCGACATATGCGTCCTTGCGACATATGCATCCGCAAAGGTTCAGCCTAGTTGCAACTTCGTACAGGTCCTTCGGGACCTGTAAAATAGAAAGTTGATTAGATTGAAACCGAGCAACGGACAAGTCCCGACGTCTCGCAAAGAGGGAAGCTTTACAAGTAATTCAGCAAGCACCTTGTGTGCACAGGAGAAAAGAGAGGAAGGAGGAAAACAAGGACTTTAGAAAGTAGAACGAAAAGTTGCAAGTCCACAAACAACTGCTCACCGGGTGCCGGGCGCGAAGGCAAGTTCCTGTCAAGTCAACGTTCGAACTTGTGAAGATTTTTCAACGCCCGACAATATATCGAAGTCCCATCCAGCCTTGTGCCACCCGGGAGGTTCCAGGGTGCTGAGATGGCTGATGTTTTACGCGCTGCAGCGGGCTGCAGAAAACAGTCCGCGACACACGAAAATGAAGCCATTTTGGGACTTTTTGGCCCGGTGCGGTGAGCGGTCGCACTGTGCACTGCAACCTATTCGAACATGTATTTTTACAAGTAAAAACACACAAAACTAAGGCAAAACAAGCTGCCATATCTCTGTTCAAGCATGCAAAAGCGACGAATGGTTCGTTGAATGAAGTTGGTGCGAGTGCGCGACGACCGTTCGTGACAGGGCGGTATGTCATGGTACGGTAAACCTTAGTTTCACGTTTTGCGTTGCCTTTGAAGATCATAAATGAAAATTTTTACAATATAATCTGCTCAGGCACCGGGAATGTTTATATTTCAGAGTGGTGCTTCATGCAGGCGGCTGAAACCAGGAGGTGGAGGTGTCAATGCAGCAATATATAGAGCAGCAGGTGATTCACTTGAAATTGCAACAAAGGAACGAGCAGAAACTCTTAGTCCTGGGAATTCTGTTGTTGTCCCTCTTCCTTCGTCTTCACCTCTCCACTTACGAGAAGGGGTGACTCATGTTATTCATGTTCTTGGACCAAACATGAATCCGCAGAGACCAAATTATCTAAAGAATGACTATGTTGAAGGTTGCAAGATTCTTCGTGATGCTTACTCATCGCTTTTTGAAAACTTTGCTTCCATCTTCAAGTGTCAAATGAGGAATGAAAGCAAAAGAAGTTCAAGTGGTATTTCTAATTCACAGAATCCCTTGAAAGGAACAACTGGCACTTGTTTCTCACATAGTGATCAAAAGATCAAGCAAGAGGGCTGGTATGATTCAGAGAGAAACAAAAAATGCAAAGGCTTTCCCTTCAATGCTGCTGCAAAGGAGAAAATCAGCACTCCACATGGCGGTCATGGATATGCACATTCTGAAACTCATTCTGATGTATTGAATTGGGATGAAAATTCTAGCAACTTGACGAGCAGTTCCAACCCAGGTCTTGAGGTGAAGGAAAAAAATTGTGCTGAAGTTTCAAAAAGGACATGGAATGCTTGGGCCCAAGCACTTCATGTAATTGCATTGAACCCTGAGAAACACAAGGATGTTGTGATGGAGATGTCAGATGACTTTGTTGTTTTAAATGACCTGTATCCCAAGGTTTGAAAATCAATATTTGTTTTGTCATTCACTGTCCATTTTCTTTAGCCACAATTACTGTGCAGGCGACAAAACATGTTCTGGTCCTGTCGAGATTGCACGGCCTTGATTGTCTTGTGGATGTCCACAAGGAACACCTTCCTTTATTGAAGCGAATGCATTCTGCAGGGCTAAAATGGGCCAAGATGTTCTTATGCGAGGATTCTTCTTTGATATTTAGACTTGGATATCATTCAGTAAGTTCATCATTATCGTCAAATTTCTCATTATATCTACTTATTTAATCTGATTCTGGTCTGATGTGATTGTCATCAAGGTTCCATCAATGCGGCAACTGCATCTTCATGTCATAAGCCAAGATTTTGATTCGGCACACTTGAAGAACAAGAAACACTGGAACTCTTTCAACACCTTGTTCTTTCGTGATTCTGCTGACGCAATCAAGGAAATCGAAAAGCATGGAGTGGCAACAGTTATCGAAGATGAGAGCTTGCTGAAAATGGAGTTGCGCTGCCACAGGTGTCGCAGTGCACATCCTAATATCCCAAGGCTGAAGTCTCACATCGCTAATTGCAAAGCTCCTCTGCCTACTCACCTTCTCCACAATGGTCTGCTTGTGTCTACTGCATCAAGAAGTGTCGGGTGAAACCTCAAGAAATATCTCATGAAACCTCAAGAAATATCTCATGAAGCACTCTTTGTACATCTTTTTTTTGGACTTTGGAGTAGTTGATACAGAGCTTTGGTTTTGTTGTGGATAATTTTCCCTTCTTCAGTCATGAGGCACGTAAATCTCCTCTTAATACTTTCTAAGATGCAAACAGTGTTCATTTTGACGATTCATCCGCACAACCATTTCACATCAGCAAATTTCCTTTTGCATTGAAGATGTGCAAATTATATGGATCTTTTATCTTAATTAAATTAAGAGCATCTAAATATTTTATCTACATCATCCAATAATAATCTTTTAGGTATTATTTTACCTTTCCTTGCATTATTAACATTAACTATCTCGTTTGTTTATATGAGTTGTGGATTTATATATTCATATCATTTTTATCATCTATTAAGATTATACCTAATTATCTATGAATTTTTTTTATTAACCTCATACATTCATATCAGTGAAAAAGTATTTTGCTGTCATAATACTTATTTTATAAAAAAAAATCTTTTAATCCAAAATTATTTTCTCTCCTATTTTAAGCATATAGTTATAGTATTGGAGTCTCATATATTGAATTACAACTATTAATAGAAATTATATATATATATATATATATATATATATATATATATATATATATATACTAATGTGGTTTTTGATATATATACTTTATAAATATGATAAATGATATATTCATATTATTTTTACTTTTAAAGTTTAAGTACAAGCTTTTCAAAATATATTATTTATAATGTTTTATAAAATTTTAATTGAGCATGCATAAGTATCAATGTCTACTTTAAGCATATTTTTAGCAAGAAAGCATAATTCTTTTAGTACAACAAAATAAAGTGTACTAGTGAACTTGAATATGAGAGGATAATAAGTATACATATACTAATTGGAAGTGACAATTGAATTTTAATTGATCAAGTGAATCTCAAGACTTAGAACGAGTTGAACCATAATTAAAGTAGGGAAGTTTGAGATGATAATAAGTATACATATAGTGATTGGAAGTAACAATTGAATTTTAATTGATCAAATGAATCTCAAGATTTAGAACGAGTTGAACCATAATTAAAGTAGGGAAGTTTGAGCTTTAAATATCATGTATGTGGGGGATAATAAACTATTTAGATATAATAATATAATAAATAAATAAATAAAAATACAAATCAAAGAGGATTGTTATACAAAAAAAAAATGTTGAGATACAAAGGTAAAATTGAAGGATGAGTTTAGACAAAAAAATATAGTTATTTAGATATAATAAAGTAATAAAAAATAAATAAAAATATAAATCAAAGACGACTGTTATACCAAAAAAAAAAAATTGTTGAGATACATAAGTAAAATTGAAGGATGAGTTTAGACAAAAAAAAATATAATCCTTATTAAGCCAAATTAGACTTTCTCTCATGTTTTCTTATAGAGCTCTAAGAAAGGTTAGGTAAGAAAAACTTAATATTTCCGTTGCTAAACCTAGGATTTTAGTTTTACAAATTATAAGTTAATTTTTACAAATGCTTTTAAGTAGTCTAGACTTTAAATTTATATTTAAATTTTAAATATATATTATATAAATCTCTTACTGTTCTAAGGCATTTGACATGACTTTAATATGAGATTGGTATGAGTTACATACAATCTATTATTTTATGAGAAAAATGTTTTATTTGAGCTAAATTGAGCCCATTAGGAATAAGATTAGGCTCCATATATGCTCCATATATGTTTTTTTAGGCTCCCTTAGGGTTGTGTTGGTTTTGGAATAAAGTAAATACTTGTAATAACCTACTCCTAATTCCACGTATACCCTACTAAAAGTAGGATGCCACATTTTAATCCTTATTATTGCTATGCCACATTTTAATCCTTATTATTGCTATCAATAGGTAGGTAATCTAAAAATTAAATACTAACTTACTATATAAAATTGACACGATTTCCCTTTGTATATAGTATTTTTGACACATATACATAATTATAATATCTAAACAAAAGAAAATATGAACATGCATATGTTAGGATCGAGTCGGCATAGGATCGAGTCGACACTAAGTGGGAGACGGGGGGTGGGGGTGAATTATTGCGTACGGAAAACGTCGATTTGAAAATCTTCATACGATTAAAAACCAATGTCGGAAAGATAGTTTAAATCTTCATACGATTAAAAATCGATGTCGGAAAGATGAGTTTAACTCGAAAGCTCGTTCGTAAGCGTAGTGAAAGCAGTAAGCAAGTAAGGCAGTTTACAGTAAAGGTAAATAGCAAGAGTAGAAATGCAAACCAAGTTTTATAGTGATTATAGTGACCTAGATCCACTCTCGATTCCTCTTCACTCGAGGTCATCAGCTTCCACTACCAATCATCTTTCAATGGACGAAGATCAAGTACCCATATAACTCGATTCTTCTTTTGACAGGTTCAGAAGATAACCTTTACACCCCAACTACCTCCTCTTTTAAATTTCACCAACACTTAGAGCTTGCGAGGAGTTCTCATAAGATTACTACAACATTTTTCTTTTTTTTTGCTCTAAGTTCTTATGTGTTATAAGTAGGGATGAGAGAGATACCTATAGGCTCCAAATGGATTCAAATTTGGACCTTAAAAGTGTCTCCTCCTCGATTTTCAGGGTACTGGCGGTACCACTGCTTGTGTTGGGCTGTACCACTGCCTGCAGCATTGACACTAGGCAATGCCACTGCCCAGTCTAGCGGTACAACAACCTGACAGCCATTAATGGCTGACGGTAACACTGTCTAGACTACTTGGGAGGTTGATCCTCAAGCGGTTCCATTGCCAACTCTAGTGGTGCCATCGCTTGATGTGGCTTCGAGTCACTGAATGGTCCTTTCTCTAATTGACCCGAAATAGTCCCAATTCAGGTTCAATTGGCCTCTAATTGAGTTGGCTTAATTAAATTCTAAACCAACCCAATTACGACCTAAACTAATTTGATCTAGACAAATTATTATGAAGCACACATCATTCGTTGTTCGGCATATCATTGGTTCATCCAACGCTTTGTCCGACCCTTTGGCATATCGTCCTCTCCTTTGGCGTATTGCTCAATCGATATTTTAACTCCCGCAACTTCCGATCTCCTTAGCGCAATATTTGATCCTTCGACCCGATGCCCGAATTCATGGTATAAAATCTTCTACCGACATGTCGATCGATCCTCCGACCCGACGTCCAATCTTCTGACATGTTCAACTCTGACCCAACATCCAATTCCTCCTGCTTTAATCAATTTGCCTCTCTTGATCGAAGCTAGTCCTGCATCACTCAAAACGTAGGTTAGATCATAACATTATCAATTGGTTTTATTATTAAAATTCGAGATTCAACAATCTCTGCCTTTTTTATGATGACAACCAATTGATTACGGAGTTAACCTTAACTCGCCCTATCAATATGCCATATTAATAGAAACTTTGAATTTAAAGAATTATAAGTCCAAGCAACATGTCATCATAAAATCATGCATAATCCAAATTTCAATACATCATTCCACTTATGATAATCATAATTTCTCTCCCTTTGTCTTAAAAAAAAAAGGAGAAGTGCAACTATCAAGTTTTAGAGATATAATTTCGAAGCATTAAATTTCAAAACATCAAAGTGCATCATAACTCAAATGATCATCATACCTTCTCCCTCTTTGTCATCAATAAAAAGGAGAAAGGTATAGCTAGCAAATGTTTAATTATGCAAGCTGGTAAGATAGCAAGTTTTGCATTATTTTAGAACATGCAAGCTAGCTATTCTTGGTGATGTTCAAGATAGCAAGTTCTTTCTTCTCTTTTGAGAAGTGCAAGTTAGTAATTTTTATTATTCTTGAAATGTGTAAGCTATCAAGTTCTTTGCTTCCCTTTGAAATGTACAAGCTGACAATTTTTCTCTCCCTTTGCATTGTAAAAAAGAAGGGAATAATAAATGCTGTAATTCTTTTCCCTTTATATCAATTTTCAAAATATGACAAAGATAAAGTACCAATCTTATTTCAATATGACATATTAAAATAAGGTATCATTGTTGACTTTCACATCGTTTCATCAAAAAAAAAAAATCATGAGTATTACATGCATCATTCCAAATCATAAATATTTCAAATCATGATGGTATCAAAATGTCAAATTACATTACATCTTTCCATGATCATAATTTCTCATTTGTATGCATCAACATAATATCATGAGTATTTCATACATAATTTCATATCATCACATAAAGAATATCAAGAAAAATTAATTGGGTAATGAGATATATAATTCATGAATACAAGAATCATGAATAAAATTTCAAATTATAAATATCGAAAAGATAAATTATGATTCTTTTGGATAAATCAAATAGCGAAAAGAAGAATTATATTATGATTTGGATAAAACTCCTCTTTTGTATAAAAAGTAAAAAGAATCATAGGAGAAACAAATAGAATATCTCGATTCATGCATAAAAATTCTTAAGTTGTCAAGATTATGATTTATATATTAAAGAAAAAAATCTCAAGTTATAATTCAAAAAATCATGAATCATAAAAAATATCTTCTTAAATAATACGAAAACACATAATAAGAGATCTTATTCATAAAAGATTTCAAATTATAATTCCGAGGAATCAAAATCACGATATAGGTAAAAACTCATTCAAAATCAAAATCATCAAAATCACTTTCAAGAGATTCAAAATGACATAAATAGATTTATTAATCTCTTAGGATCTCTCGTTGACAAATTTAATAAGTGGTTCGATCATTATGACTTACATCCACTTCCGATTCCTCCTTCGTCAAGGTCATCGACATCCACTAATAGTCTTCCTTTAATAGGCGAAGACCAATCACCTATTTATATCATTTTCTCCTTTTCATGGGTTTAGGAGATAACTCTTACAGGCCTCACACCTCGGATGATTACAAAGCTAAAGAGAGAGAGGAGGACTATTTGCACTTTTACAATACTTTTACACCCAAACATTTAAAGATTTTTCCACACTTTGATTACACTTTATTACCCTTTCATGCAGAAAAGAACGAGGTATTTATAGGCCCTAATGACTTCAAAATTTGAGCCAAAAAATGTCTTATCCCGAGTTTTCGGGATACTGGTGGTACCATCGCTTGTGCTGGGTAGTACCACCACCTGCAACACTGACACTAGGCGGTACCATCGCCTGACAGCTTGCCACTAGGTGGTACCACTACCTAGTCTGACAGTACTACCGCTTGATCGAGTCTTGGAGATTGGACTCTAATAGTACCACCGCTCAGTCTAGGCAATACCACTGCCCAGACCACCTGGGAGGTTGAGCCTCAAGCGGTTCCACCGCCCACCTCGGGCGATGCCACCACCTGACATTGTTCAACAACTTGTTTGGGCCTTGAATCCGACCCAAACCAATTTAATTACGGGACCAATTAGGTTTCTTCCGGCGAGCTTCCGACAATCTTCTGGTAGACTTCCAATGATCTCTTAGCAATCTTCCAACAGACTCCCTGTAAGCTTCTAGACTTTACGATGATTTTCTGGGCGAGTTCCAACGAGTTTCTTCTCAGTCAATTTTGGTAGCATTTCCGACGAACCTCCGGACTCTCAATGAACTCTCGAACTCCCAACGAAATCTCGATCTTGACTTCGACATTTCATTTTGCTTTATGCCTTGATTGCTATCGTAGTTAATCCTACACACATTTCTCAACATATAGATTGGATCAAATAATTTACCAATTGATTTTATCATCAAAATCTAAGATTTAACAATCTTCCCATTTTTATGATGACAATCAATTGATGATGAAGTTAGCCTTAACTCCCCCCTATCTATATGCCATACTTGAGAAAAGACACTCTTGAACTCAATCATCAAACCGATAAGTTATATGCAATTAAACTTATCGACATGCACATCATGATACCAATTATGATTTACCATCTCAAAATACGATACCATATATTTATCATAGTAGAAATGATGTCAAGGCATGACATCTATTTTTAAGTCCAATATAGAATGATGATAGACAATCATCATTTTCAAGTATGATACAAATTTCAAATATGAATTTTAGAAATATTCAAATTTTGATAAAAGATGATAATTCATCAATATGAGGCATGATATCAATTGTAAGTAGGAAATTAAGCGTGATAATCATAATGATAGACAATCATTTTGATACGAAATCAAGCATGATTTTAAGAATAAAACATTTTTAAGTATTTATGTTTTTCAAGTATTTACGATGTATTTGATGATTCCAATCATATTTCTAGCAATCACAAAACATTCAAGCATTTATGATATGATACATTTAACACATTATGTCAAATATTCATAATTCCAAGTTGCCACATTTCTCCCCCTTTGCCATCAATAAAAAGGAAACAAAATTTGACTTATTACGATAATGCATTTATCAAGAAGGAAAGATTCATGAATAATGTATTTATCAAGAAGAATCAAAATATTAAAAGTTCATGAATATCCGTTAATAAAATCTATTTCTCATTAAAAATTCACAAGAGTGAAATCCGTGAGAGATGTATTTGTCAAATTCATGAGTGAAGGGTCTAAGTGCATCAAAAATCATTAAGTGATGGAGCAAGAGTATGAAGAAAATTTGATACCATACAAATTAAAAATTTGGATTTCATGAAAGCTTTATTTATGAAATGAAATAAATGAAAGCTTTATTTACAAAAAGTCGAGAAAGTTCGAAAAAGATATACAACGAACTTATGCATTCAGATAGTTTAACATCCCTAACATTGCAAATGATCATCATAGTCCATAAAAATTCTTCTTTTATGAGACGAGTAAGGAAGAATTCATGGGAAAGAAACATCAAATGAAGGATAAAAAATCCATGAATAAATCTTCATAAATCAAATCATTTTCTTTTAAATAGAAGGAAGAAGAACTCATGAAAAACAAGACATCAAGTTGTAAATACCAAAAGTCCATGAGTTGAGTCTTGTCTTTTGTAAATATCACTAGAAGGAAAAAGCGATCTCAATTTAAAAAGAAAACTCAAGTTACAAAAAGAAAAATAAGAGAAGTTCGAAAAATGTACCAAGGAATTTATACATTCAAAAGATTTATCATGCCTAATTCTTCGAGTATTGTAAGTATTAAACCATCATCACGAAGCACATCAGCACAAAACATCAGAGAATGTAAGAAGTATATATAGAGCACAACTCATCATGATACTTTTTCGTTCCCTACTCCCTTTTAACAGTAAAAGGAAATATATAACCTATTCAGGTGGTGGTAAATCAAAATGCATAAACAAAGTATTTAGTTGCTGATGAATTTACTGCATCTCGATTAAGATATGATCTTGAAGTAGTTCAATTCGATCCAGTCGAGTCACTATTAGATCGATGGATGAGGAGGGTGCTAGTCATAGGTGCCCAGCAAGCCAATCACATGAGTGATGGCACGTGTGACTTGATACAAAATCTTTTTGCTTATTATATTTTGGCGTATATCACTTTATAACCATTGCATAAATGCATACATATATTGTGATATACTTGGATTTGTGTAATGGGAATCGGATCGTGATGAGATCACGATAGTGAGATCGATTCACCTTTAAACACATATCCTAAATAATCCCGGTCATAGGTTACTCGAGAGGGATATCGTGATAACCGGACAGACTGGTGTGCTGTATACCCATCCATATGATGAATGCAACTGGTCTCATATCTGCTTGTGTAGGGACACTAGGGATACAGTACAAGTGCTCATTGGAGAATGAGTTCACTGATTGATCCGCTTACGGAATGCTAGATGGTTGATGATGCCTTATTGTCAAACAGTGATTCCGTAGTCCTAGTGGTGTATCTGGTCCTTATACTTGAGACACCAAGGATGTCCTGTATGAGTGCTCCACTCTTTGATACTAGACTTATAGGTTTGGTTGTCCCAGATCTAGTACAGCTGGTCATTGGGAGTGGTAGTTGACCTTACGAGGGCTATTGAGTGTCGATAGAGAATCATCCACTCTCGGCGTCATGAGAGGAATATCCCATGTGTTCTTGCTCAGAAAAATCTCTAGCCAGGGTCATTCGGGTTGAGGGAGAAAGAGTTCTCCGGGAGAATCCGATTAGCGCGAGACTCGAGTAGAAACCGTATGGGTCTGACAACACCATGCTCGATATACGGTCTCTGGGATATTTGATGGATGAGGGACTACAAGTACACGGTAATTGAGAACAGACAGGTTCAATGGATTGGATTCCCCTGTATCGTCTCGGGACTACGGCGTAGTGGCCTAGTACATCCGTAGTCGATGAGTCGAGTGAATTATTACAGAGATAATAATTTATTGAGTTAGAAGGAGTTCTAACAGGTATGACTCACGTCCAACTCGATATTGGGCCTAGAGGGTCACACACATATGGTAGCCATTGCGATGAGTAGTGGTTCGGATATGAGATATCCGACGGAGCCCTTGTCTTATTGGATGCAGATCCAATACCCACTATGGGAGGACCCATTAGGGTTTGACAGGGGACCTCTATAAATAGGAGGAATTCAGAGCCCCATAGGCCAGAGAGCTCTTGCTTGCCTTTCCTATTCTCCTCTCCCTCTCCACCTCAAAATAGGCCTGGAGTCATGAGGAGCGTCGTCGTAACCCTGTTGTGTGGATCACCGCTAGAGAGGAGGACGCTTGACCTCCTTCACCCTCTCCTAAGGATCTGCAAGGAAACAGGGATATACGATCTCCCTAGGTAACACAATATACTCTATACGCAGTTTCATGTTTCACGGATTTTTGCGTACCAATCTTCGCACGACGACAAACATCTCTTTGGGAATCGGGGATTTTGTTTTCTTAATCTTCCACTGCGCATGTGATGTCGCCCCTAAGATTTCCCAACAGTGGTATCAGAGCCAGGTTGTTCGTGTGAATGATTGGTTTTGAACTGCATGTGTTGTGTTTAGGAAGAATTTTGACGTCAAAATTGTTGACGCAAAAACAAGGAAGGGCAGCAACAATTGCTGCCCTCGATCTGCATGCGTGCAGCGCAGCCGAAGGCGGGCAGCACAGGGGCTGCGTCTGCTGCAGCCGGCCGGCGGCCTACTTGCAGTAGGCTTGCTACCGGCGGGGCTAGCAGCCCACGGGCAGAGGTGCCGTAGGGCAGCGGCGCATGTCGCCGCTGCTCCCGCGGGCGAAACCCCCCCACAGGGGCGGTCGCCCGGCGGGACAACACCGCCTGCGGAGGCGGCGGCGCTCGAAGGGGGCGCCCACCCGCAACGGCAGTGCCACCAGCGGGCGTGCCGCTTGCAGGCAAGGGCAGTGCCCTCGCCCTGCCGCACAAGCCGCCGCCGGCAAGGTGGCAGCGGCGGCAGCAGCGAAAAGGGGAAAGGGCATTAGGGTTTTCTGGGCAAAAGATAGTTTTGCCCCTCGGAATTTGAGAAATTCCAGTTTATGTCTTTTGTCCAAATTACGAAAATACCCCTATGAATTCAGAAATTCCCTATAATGTCTCTGATTTCAAAAATATTAATTAATTAAAAAGTTTAGTTGATTACTATTTTTTATTATTATCTAGTAGTCCTACATGATGATGATTATTTATACATGTGATGTATTATGTGTGGACGGATGATCATGGACCGTGTGATGTGTGTACTTGTGATTATTATTATTGAGGTATGCGACCCTCCATTATATTTCTCATTTATTGTCGGGCCTGCGTGCCTATAATTAAGTTGTAATCACATGAGGAGGCGCAGCGGGAGCGTGGATGCGATAGCGGGACCCACGAGACGGACAATCGTGATGCATGAAGATGCATCAAGATGTCGACGGAACCAACGCGGACGAGATGGACGATCACAGGGCATGGAGATGCACCGTTGGACACATAGATCTTGACGTGAGTGATTAGGCCTACTGGCTCGGGCCTAATCATATTAGGTTGTGGTCCATGATCATCTAGTGTAATTGCTTATATACATACTAGATATGTATATATATTTGCATGCGATGTAGATATATATTAAATATGTATATGTATGACATATCATATTAGGAGACCAAATCATAGAAACATCTCTCGATAATATTAAGTCGGTAAACGTGAGGCAATTAGATTGACCCACGTGGCCTTCCATCGTTATAAGTAGGAATCGATTCCCGGTGTAGGTTGAGTTGATCGAGTCCCTCGAGACTCACCTATATCGCGATTCGCTATCTTGCTTACGACATAGAGATGTCACCGGTGACCTGAGGGCATGGTATACTTGGTCGAGTCCCTCGAGGGTATATCATCAAATCAGACTCATCTTGTAACAAAGGTGTTGACTTAACCGAGCATCATGGTTGGTCGAGTCCCTCGAGGCCATGGTGATTCGGAGGCCGAACAAGACAGGAATCACAAGGAGTTGTGATCGACAAGAGTTACCTACCTTTTAGGCTTAGTGTGATTGGTCGAGTCCCTCGAGGTTACACTAAGACGCTGATTGGATCCTGATCCCTACTAGAAGTCTGCCGGAGACTTCCGTTTCATGTGCTGAGGGTGTCGCGTGACTCATTAGTAAAATAGTGGGAGCATATTAAGATAGAAGTCCATATCTTAATAGTTAATTTCTTGTAAAATCTGCATGTTATTCATTTCTGCTACATCTTTATTTTCAGAAAATGTCGCTTTCAAATCCCTTACGTGGTATACTTGATGTCAACCACCTCACTGGTCCAAATTATACGGATTGGCTCCGTAACTTGAGAATTGTTCTCACAGTGGAGAAAATCCTGCACGTCCTTGATCTGATGATGCCTGCGTCCAAGAAGGGGCAAATGAGGATGAGATCGCCGCCACGTGAAGTACATTGATGACTCCACTCTTGCTCGCTGCTATATGTTGGGCTCTATGACTCTGAGTTTACGGAGACAACATGAAAAGATGGATATCGATCCATTCTCCTACATGTCCATAAATTGTTTGAGGAACAGGGAAGGACTCAAATGATATGAGATATCTAAGAGCCTCTTCCGCACTAGGATGACTGAGGGGACACCGGTTCGTAACCATGTCCCAAAGATGATTGAGTGGATAGAGAAACTCACAGTGTCTAGGAATGGTCCCAGAGGATAACTTGTGTGTGGACATTGTGCTTCAGTCCCTACCAGATTCCTTTTCACAGTTCATAATGAATTTTAATATGAACAAGCTTGAAGTGACTCTCCCAGAGCTTCTCAATATGTTGAGGGAGGCAGAGAGTACTATCAAGAAAGAGAAGCCAGTTCTCTACACTGGTGAGACCAAAAAGAAAAGGAAAGCAGAAAGGTCCCTTAAGAAGGGAAAGGGCAAGGGCAAACCAGGTAAAGCAAAGGTTGCTAAAAAAGACCCAACAAAGGACAAAGGCCAGTGCTTCCACTATGGTAAAGATGAGCACTGAAAGAGAAAATGCAAAGAGTACCTTGCAGAAAGGGCGAAACAAAAGCTTGATGAAGCTTCAGGTACATTCATGATCAGTCTCCATTTGTCAGACTCTTATGATAACATATGGGTATTGGATACCGGTAGTGCTTATCATATATGCAATTCGTTGCAGGTTCTGGCAAGGCCTAGGAGACTAGAGAGAGGCGAGATGAACCTCAAGATGGGTAATGGAGCAAAAGTTACTATAGTAGTTGTTGGCGAGGTCGCCCTACATCTGCCTAGTGGAGCTATTATTGCATTAGATGCATGTTATTTTGTTCCTTCTATTATCAAAAACATTATCTCCATTTCATGTTTAACAGTTAGTGGATATAAATTTGTTTTTGAGAACAATGGTTGTTCGATATTATTAGATAATAAGATCATCACGAAAGGAAAATTGCATAATGGTTTATATATGTTAGACACCACTCCACATATCATGAATGTAAATGTGTCCAAAAGGAAACGAGATGAGTTGAACAGTGCATACCTGTGGCATTGTAGGCTAGGTCACATCCATGAAAGAAGGATTCAAAAGTTGCTAAATGATGGATATCTAGATCCATTCGACTATGTGTCATATGGAACTTGTGACCCCTGCATTCGTGGAAAACTGACCAACTCTCCATTTAATGAAACTGGAGAGAGAGCCACTGAGTTGTTGGAACTCATACATAGTGATGTATGTGGACCCATGTCAACTCATGCCATTGGAGGTTACTCCTACTTCATTACATTTACTGATGATTTCTCAAGGTATGGATATGTGTACTTAATGAAGTACAAGTCTGAGGCTTTTAAGAAATTCAGAGAGTATAAGAATGAGGTGGAGAACCAGACTGGAAAGAGTATCAAAACTCTTCGATCAGATCGAGGAGGTGAGTACTTAAGTACAGAGTTCACTCAGTTCCTCAAGGACCATGGGATATTATCCTAATGGACACCTCCTTATATACCTCAGCTCAATGGTGTCTCTGAAAGGAGAAATTATACATTATTAGATATGGTACGGTCCATGATGAGTTTCGTTGACCTACCCATCTCATTCTGGGGATATGCCCTAGAAACCGCAACTTACCTTCTGAACAGAGTTCCAACTAAGTCGGTAGTGTCTACACCATATGAGATATGGAAAGGGAAGAAGCATGATCTTAAGGTTGTTAAGATTTGGGGCTGCCCTGCCCATGTTAAAAGACACAACCCCGATAAGTTAGAATCAAGGACAGAGCGATGCAAATTTGTGGGATACCCCAATGAAACTTGTGGGTATTATTTCTATCATCTCGAGGACCAAAAGGTCTTTGTAGCTAAGAGAGCAGTGTTCCTTGAGAAGGAACACATTCTTGGCGGAGACAGTGGGAGAATGATAGAATTGAGCGAGGTTGGAGAACCAAGCTCAAGCACCACTCTACAACCCGAGTCTGTTCAGGTACCTAATACACAAGTTTCAACTTTACGCAGGTCTGATAGAGTATCCCATCCTCCTGAGAGATATGTGGGACATATTAGAGGAGAAGATGTAGAGGATATTGATTCTCAGACCTACGAGGAGGCTATTATGAGTATAGACTCTGGGAAGTGGCAAGAAGCCATGAATTCTGAGATGGATTCTATGTACTCCAATAAGGTTTAAAACCTACTTGATGCGCCCGAAGGTATTGTACCCATCGGTTGCAAGTGGAACTTTAAGAAAAAGATCGAAGTAGATGGAAAAGTAGAGACCTATAAAGCAAGGCTAGTGGCTAAGGGGTATCGTCAAAGGCAAGGTGTTTACTATGACGAAACCTTCTCACCCGTAGCAATGCTAAAATCCATCAGAATTCTATTGGCTATTGCAGCACACTATAATTATGAGATCTGGCAGATGGATGTGAAAACCGCATTCCTCAATGGATACCTCGAGGAGGAGGTGTATATGATGCAACCTGAGGGATTCATGTCTAAGAACTGCCCAGATAAGGTGTGTAGGTTGGTTAGATCCATTTATGGATTAAAGCAAGCTTCTCGAAGTTGGAACATAAGATTTGATGAGGCAATCAGATCTTATGACTTCGTTAAGAACGAAGATGAGCCTTGTGTATACAGAAAGGTAAGTGGGAGCATTATCATCTTTTTGGTATTATATATGGATGATATCCTGATCATTGGGAATGACGTAGGAATGCTATCCATAGTAAAGGCTTGGTTATCTAGACATTTCTCCATGAAGGACTTAGGGGAAGCATCCTATATTTTGGGGATTAGAATCTATAGAGATAGATCCAAGAGGATGCTTGGCTTGTCCCAGTCCAGGTACATAAAAACCATTGTCAAAAGATTTGGCATGGAAAATTCCAAGAGAGGTCTCATACCGATGAGACATGGGATATCGCTTTCTACGAGTATGTCCCCAAAGACTCCAGAAGAAAGGGCGAACATGGATATGATACCTTATGCCTCAGCAATAGGGTCTATCATGTATGTCATGCTATGTACTAGGCCTGATATAGCGCATGCTCTAAGTGTCACGAGCAGGTATCAGGCGGATCCAGGCTTGGAGCATTGGAAAGCAGTAAAGTGTATCCTTAAGTACTTGAGAAGGACTAAGGATCTTTTACTAGTATATGGAGTTAATAGCCTTAAGGTTGAAGGCTACACTGACTCAAGTTTTCAGTCTGATGTCGATAATAGCAAGTCGAATTCAGGATATGTGTACACCCTGAATGGAGGAGCAGTGTGCTGGAAGAGTTCCAAGCAAGATACTACTGCTGACTCGACCATAGAGGCGGAGTACATTGCTGCATCGGATGCAGCAAAGGAGGGAGTCTGGTTGAAGAAATTTATCACAGATTTGGGAGTCGTGCCGAGTAGCGAGGAGCCGATCTCCCTATATTGCGACAACAATGGGGCGATTGCTCAAGCAAAGGAACCTAGGTCTCGTCAGAAATCTAAGCATGTTCTGAGGAGGTTCCACCTTATCAGAGAGATCGTAACCCGAGGAGATGTAGTAGTGGAAAGAGTTCCATCCGAAGATAACAATGCAGATCCACTGACAAAGCCGTTGTCTCAAATTTATTTTGAGCATCACAGGGGTCTGATGGGGATCAGACACATAGGTGATTGGCTTTAGGTCAAGTGGGAGATTGCTAATTATAGGTGCCCAGCAAGCCAATCACATGAGTGATAGCACGTGTGACTTGATACAGAATCTTTTTGCTTATTATATTTTGGCGTATATCACTTTATAAACATTGCATAAATGCATACATATATTGTGATGTCCTTGGATTTGTGCAATGGGAATCGGATCGTGATGAGATCACGATAGTGAGATCGATTCACCTTTAAACACATATCCTAAATAATCCCGATCATAGGTTACTCGAGAGGGATATCGTGATAACCGGACAGACTGGTGTGTCAGATATACCCGTCCATATGATGGATGCAAATGGTCTCATAGTCGCTTGCTTGTGTAGGGACACTAGGGATACAATACAGTGCTCATTAGAGAATGAGTTCACCGATTGATCCGCCACGGAATGCTTTGATGGTTGATGATGCCTTAATGTCGACAAACATTCCGTAGTCCTAGTGGTGTATCTAGTCCTTAGACTTGAGACACCGGGATGTCCTGTATGAGTGCTCCACTCTTTGATACTGCACTTATAGGTTTGGCTGTCCCCGATCTAGTACAACCGGTCATTGGGAGTGGTGGTCGACTTTATAAGGGCTATTGAGTGTCGATAGAGGATCATCCACTCTACGTCATGAGAGGAATATCCCATGTGTTCTTGCTCGGACAAATCCCCGGCTAGGGTCATTCGGGTTGAGGGAGAAAAAGTTCTCCTGAGAACTCGATTAGAGCGAGACTTCGAGTAGAAACCGTATGGGTTCGACAACACCATGCTCGATATCGATCACCGGGATATTAGATGGATGAGGGACTACATGTACATGGTAATCGAGGATAGACAGGTCCAATAGATTGGATTCCCCCAGATCGTCTGGGGACTACTGGCGTAGTGGCCTAGTGTGTCTCAGTAGAATGATGAGTCGAGTGAATTATTACAGAGATAATAATTCACTGAGTTAGAAGGAGTTCTGACAGGTATGACTCACGGCTAGCTCGATATTGGGCCTAGAGGGTCACACACATATGGTAGGCATTGCGATGAGTAGAGGTTCGGATATGAGATATCCGACGGAGCCCTTGTCTTATTGGATGCAGATCCAATACCCACTAGGGGAGGACCCATTAGGGTTTGACAGGAGACCTCTATAAATAGGAGGACTTCAGAGCCCCTTAGGCCAGAGAGCTCTTGCTTGCCTTTCCTATTCTCCTCTCCCTCTCCACCTCAAAATAGGCTTGGAGTCATGAGGAGCGTCGTCGCGACCCTGTTGTGTGGATCACCGCTAGAGAGGAGGACGCTTGACCTCCTTCACCCTCTCCTAAGGATCTGTAAGGAAACAGGGATATACGATCTCCCTAGGTAACACAATCTACTCTATACGCAGTTTCATGTTTCGCTGATTTTTACGTACCAATCTTCGCACGACGACGAACATCTCTTTGGGAATCGGGGATTTTGTTTTCTTGATCTTCCGCTGCGCATATGATGTCGCCCCCTAAGATTTCCCAACAGAGGGTGCTTGCTCTATCGAAGGTGCTGCCTCAAGGAGACTGATAGGAGGAGAATGACTTTCCCTATAGATAGATGTTTCTGATTTTGGTTGGGGGAGGTTCAGTTCTCCTAGGTAATCTAGTCCAAATTCATTTCTTACTATGTATCTTAATCTCCTTAATAGGTTTCTATTGATGACATTGAATTAATCTAGTTTTAAGGTTTCTTCATCGGATGGAATAACTATGTTATGTGCATGCATTAGTCTAGTGATTAAACCACTATAAGGAAGCATCATATCTTTTGTTGATAGTTCAATCATGTTTTATTTTATCAGATATCCAAAACAGTTATCGTGTCCCATTGTTTCTAATTCCATTTGACTAAGTTCATCATGATGATATTGTTTTGGAAGTAGGATACTTATCACTATGTGATGAAGCAATTTTGTACTAAAGGGTAGCAAATGTTCATAACTTTTTGGAATGATGGACAGATTTGAGTTACCAAAGATATTTCTTAATGCCTCAGAATACATAACCTCAATTGATTCTTTATCCCATAGCCCTCTAAAGTAGCAACCTCTTCTTTTCTCAGGAATTCCTATAAGGTTGCAAATTACACTATCCATGATGAGTATGTGATGCCCTAAAAGATAAGTGGACACCTTATCGTTTTCATCAACATGCAAGTTGTTGTAAAATAAACGAACAAGTCTAGGATAAATGAGTTCACTTATTTGGAAGATTGGAAGGACATCTAAGTTGGCAAATCATTGAATTTATTCTAAATTACTCAATTCTTCTAGATCTACGTATTTTCCCTTATAAACACTTATAGATTCCAAGGTTGGGAATTTAAGGACATGTTGAGGGGAATCAAAGAATATAGAATCATAGGTTTCATCTACTCTCCTCTTTCCTTTATCCCTTGAGGATCTTCTAGATACCATGGAACCACATATATTATCAATGAGAAAACTATAAAAAGTAAGATCTATGAATTGAGAAAAAAATTTTGAGGATTAACCTTGTAGTTCTACCACTGGTCCTAAAAGTATTTTAATAGGGCAGAGTTGCGGGCGGTGGTATCGCCAGTTGGGCGGTGCTATCACCTACTGATAGTGACTACTGGCGGTGTTACCACTAGTCTAACGGTGCCACCATCGGTGCTCTGTTTTGGTGTAGGTTTTTCTTATTTAGCATTTTTCTTTTGATATGCAGCAAGCAAATACTCTTGCCTCTTTTTCTTTTGAGATAAGCAAGATTACAATCATTATGTGGTGCAAACACTTATTTGTATAAATATCATATCAAGTCATTTCAAAATTTGACTTTCGTAAATAGGAGGCAAGAATCAGATCTCTTATTTTGTGAATTGCAAAGAGAGGGAATGATCTCGAAAAAGAAGACTCAATTTTAAAAATTAAGAAATCTGAAAAATATAAAAGAGGAACTCATGCATAAGAATTCTTAAGAACAACCATTATTCATTTGGATAATTTTTCCTCTTTAGTATAAGGAAGTTAGAAACATAAGAGATCAAATAATCATCAAGCATGATTTGTTTGAATATAAACCATATTCATTTTGTTACCGACAGTTCTAATTCTAATGATATTTCATTTATTGTTTTGGCTAAAGAGCTTTATGAAGTATTTTAGATCTCAGGTCATAAGCCTTGAGAATCCACTATCAAGGTACCATTTCTTGCTCATAACTTGTGATGGTAAACATTTCTACAAGAAAGGGTGTTTTCTTTTAGGTACCTATTTTGCCTTGGGTTCCTCATAAATAGATATATCTTTAAGGTTCCTTTAGGGATCCAAATTAACTTATATGGACTATACCTCTTAAATGAACATTTATAAGCAATATGTCTGAGTTTTCAACAAAAGTTACATTTGGTATGGGGTGATACATGCAAGGTAGGGCCTTTAACAAAGGTGGTTGGATTTTGGTGAGACCTACTCACAATTCTAATTTCGTGTCTTCTATGAATGTGACCCTTATTGGCAAGGATCATGTTCAAGGACTTGCTACTAACCTTAAACTTTTCTAGAGTTTCTTTGAGTAGCAAGTTTTCCTTCTTAAGTGCCTCTAAGTGTTCACACTTACTTCATGTAGGCAATGAAGGACTATCATGCTTAAGTTTTTCAAATTCGGTATTTAGAAGGACATGCTCCTTTTTTAAAGAATTATATTTTTTGCTTATTATTCTACATTCATCGAACAAATCATGAAAAACACTTAAAAGCTCATTGAAAGATAAATTTGTATCTAATAAACCACCTCATCTCCGATAGCCATTAGTGCGTAGTTGGCGATTTCTTTGTTGTTTTGTTCTTCGTCTTCAGAATCGCTCGAATCATCCTATGTTGCTTTGAGCATATTATTCTTCTTTGGTTGTTTCTTCTTCATTTGGGGACATTCACTTTTGAAATGTCCTTGCTTCTTGCATTCGTAGCATATAACTTATTTTTTCTTGGGTTCAATTTTATTTTTAGTATCATTTTTAGATTTATTTATTTTTATGAATTTTTTGAACCAATTATGGGGCTCTGGCATTGAATCAATTTAAGAATGCACTGATGAATCATTTCGCACCTACAGAGTATGAAAATATCAATGGCCAACTCGCAAAGATTCGACAAACCTCTACGATTCAAGAGTACTAAACTAGGTTTGAGAAGTTATCCTATCTTACTCGTGATTGGACTAACTGTCAATTGTTAAGAATATTCATTGAAGGACTCAAGCAAGAAATAAAAGGGGAGGTTAAGGCATGGCAACCCTATACCATGACAGCTACGATTTCTTTCACTTGAATACAAGAAGAAGAGCTCAACTAAGATGCTTGAAGGATGAGAACCTCTCCAAGGCCCATGGCATATAAACCTCCTTCTACTCCCAACCATCCTTCGCTGCCAAAAAAATTGACAAGAGAAGAACTATGTGACCGATCAGCAAAGGGTCTTTATTTGCATTGTGATGAGCCGTGGAACCACGATCATCACTGCAAAAGGAGCTGCCGCCTATTGAACCTCTTGAAGACATGGAGGAGGAGGTCCAAGAGCATGAGGAAGTGGTCATGGATGAAGAACAACAGTCGGTTTACATTACGATGCATGCCCTTATCAATTATGCGAACCTACAAATAATGAAAGTGGGAGGACTTCTGAAGCAATAGCCAATCACTGTTCTTATTGACACTAGGAACACTAATAATTTTATGAATAGCAAGGTTGCTAATCGGATGGCCTTACCTATTGAGAATTGTAGCAAGTTTGATATTAAGATCGCTAACGGATGGATTTTGAAGTGTGATCGTAGGTGCCCACGGGTGAAACTATTGCTGTAGGACTAAGAGATAATTGCATATTTCTTCCTCCTCCCTCTTAATGATTATGAGGTTGTGCTCAGTATTGAATAACTGATGACATTAGGTGATGTTTCCTAGAACTTTATGAAATTAATTATGAAATTTTATAATAAGGGGAAACAAGTGATACTGCACGGGAAACGTAGGGGCGACATAACGATGATTTACACATAACGAATGGAGAAGGTTTTGCATAAAGTATGCAATGACTTTTTGGTATAACTTGAGTAGCAAACTAAGAGAGACCCAACAAAATTTGAAGATCCAAACCTATTTCCTTTGCTTGCTGATTTTTTAGATATATTTGACGAACTGCGTAACTTACCTCCTACCCATCGGTATGTTCATTGTATACCAATTTTTTCGGGCAAACCTCAAGCAAATACTTGGCCATATCAATATTTACATCTATAGAGGAATGAAATAGAAAGGATTGTTAAAGAAATGCTCGAAATAGGAGTTATTTGGCCAAGCTGCAACCCCTACTCTTCATTGGTGCTCCTTGTATGAAAGGACGGAACATAGCGAATGTACATTGATTACCAAGCTCTCAATATCATAACCGTTAAGGACAAATACCCTATTCTATTAGTAGATAAATTTCTTAATAAATTAAAAGGAGCATAAATCTTCACAAAGCTAGACCTTCGATCCGAGTATCATCAGATACGAGTGTACGCAAAAGACATACTGAAAACCGCCTTTCGAACACACAATGACCTCTACAAATTTTTGGTAATGCCCTTTGGTCTCACTAATGTTCCCTCCACCTTTTAAAGCCTTATGAATGATATTTTTTAGAATTATCTTTGTAAGTTTGTACTAGTTTTCTTCGACGATATCCTTATTTATAGCCCTTCTCTTGAAAGTCATTTTCAGCACTTACGATTTGTTTTGACGATTTTGCAAGAACATGTTCTTTTTGTCAAAAAAATTTAAAGTATAGCTTTCTTCAACATAAGGTAGAATATTTTGGGTATATCATATCAGAGAAAGGTGTGGTGGTTGACCCCTATAAAATTGAAGCAATGTAGAACTAGCCGACCCTGAGGAACATAAAATTGCTACATAGCTTTCTCGGTTTAATAGGCTACTACTATAAGTTCATGAAAAACTATGGAAAGATTAGTATACCTCTTACTTTCTTACTAAAAAAAGATGCTTTCCAATGGTTGGACAAAGCTACCATCGTCTTCGATGAACTTAAAGTAGTAATGATGACAATGCCCGTACTAGCGCTACCCGACTTTGGCAAGACTTTTGTTATTGAAGCCGATGCCTCTGGAGTCAGAATTGGTATCGTACTAATGCAAGATGGCCACCCTCTCGCTTATACTAATAAGGCATTATCTCCCTCCCATCTCAAGATGACTATTTACGATAAGGAGATACTCGCGATTATGCATGCGGTGACCAAATGGAGACCATACTTGATCGGACGACGCTTTCAAATCAAGACTGACCATAAAAGCCTAAAATATTTCTTGGAGCAGAATATATCTTCCCCTTAGTAGCAAAAATAGGTAACAAAGCTTCTTGGATATGATTATGAAATAACTTACGAAAAGGGGAAAGAGAATGTGTTGCAGATGTGCTTTTGTCGGTACTCGAGTAAGCTAAATTTTTTATCGTTTTACTTTCAACCAATGACTTCTTTAAGGATATTAAGAGTAAATGGTAGGAAGATCTGGAGACCAATAAGATTATAAAAATATTGGATAAAACATCAAGCTTCGTGGCTCATTATAATTGGGACTCAAAAGAATTGCGCTATAAGGGATGAATTGTACTTGTGCCAAATTCTACTTGCATAAAAACCATCTTTCAAAAGTTGCATTCCACACCTATGGCCGGGCACTCTAGTTTCTTTAAACTTATAAGAGAATTAAGCAATATTTTTATTGGATAGGGATGAAAAATACTATTGCTAAATTTGTGGAACAATGTGATGTATGTCAGTGACATGAAGGCGAGACAATGGCAAGTCCCGAAAAGTTACAACGTTTACCCATCCCGGACTCAATATGGACTGATATATCAATGGACTTCATCGAACGACTTCTCTCATTATAAGGAAAAGGTATAATTTTTGTTGTGATTGATCGCCTTACAAAGTATGCTCACTTTTGCGTTGTTCGTAATCCCTACATTGCTTCTAGTATTGCTCGAATCTTTATGGAGAATATTATAAAATTACATGGGAAGCTGAGATATATTATAAGTGATTATGATAGGGTCTTCACAAGTAGATTTTGGACAAAGTTATTCCAAATACAAGGCACTAAATTGAAAATGAGTACGACGAATTGCCCACAAACTAATGGCCAGATTGAAGTAGTGAATAGGTACTTGGAGACATACCTCATATGCTTCACTATTGACCAGCCAAAAGAGTGGACAATGTGGCTTCCCTAGGCTAAGTGATGGTATCATACAACTTATCATTCATCCATAAATTATACTCCCTATAAGGCTATGTACGGTCGACCTCCCCCTATGATCCCAATATATATGTCGGGTACATCTAAAGTAGAAAAGTAGATAGAAAACTATAGGACAGAGACAAAATGCTAAAGTTTCTAAAAGATAATCTCACTACAACTCAAGCAAGGATGAAATAATAATATGATCAACACAAAGGCGAAAGAGAATTTTCTGTAGGAGACTAGGTCTTCCTATGGCTCCAGCAATACAAGCAAACATCAATCCAGACCAGAGTATCTATGAAGCTTTCACCTTGATTCTATGGATCTTACCAAATTTTGGAGCGCATCAGAGCGGTAGCATACAAATTGGATTTACCTGCCAACTCCCGAATCCATATAGTCTTCCATGTGTCATGTTTAAAGCTCAAGCTGGGACAAAACGAGACTGCCTAAAGTCATCTACCAAATATAACTACCTAAGGATAACTCTAGACCTAGTCGAGTGCCATTATTGATCAACGGATCGTGACTCAATGACGACGACCCTCTATTGAAGTGCTAATACAGTGGGTGAACCTACAAGTAGAAGATGCCACTTGGGAGAAATATGATAACTTAAAAATTAAATTTTTAGAATTCATGGATTATCAACCTCAAGGACAAGACTGATTTGAAGAGGGCAAGTCTATTAGGACTTTAGCTAGGAGAGTCCTTATTGAGTTTTATTGAAAGAGGCATTCATGTTAAACCTACCTAGCCGACCCCTATTTAAGATCATAAAGAGGCCAGCAAAGGATAGGTTTAGTTTGGATGTTGTTTCTTAGAGAAGCATTAGGAGTTGATTATCTGTAGGAGTCTTGAGTATGAGTTCTATTAGGAGTCTTGAGTAGGAGTCCTATTAGGAATTAGGGTATAGAAGCCCTATAAATAGTCATGTATTCATCCTCTTTTAATAAGCAATAGATGAATATTTCTTAGTAGTCTTGAGCAGCAACTTGGAGGAAGAAACCCCTATAGAGTTCCAAGGAGGTCGATCCTCTAAAGAGATCAACCCTAAGCTTAGAATCTATAAGAGTTCTAACATACTCATACAGGGTATCCTTAATGTCTTAAGTCTATAGACTAGATACACAACTAGAACTATGAAATTATTATCTGACAATGAGATATCATTAACCAACCAGCATTTCGTAAGTGGATTACTTAGTGAACTCATTCTCTAATAAGCACATATACTATATCTCTAATGTCCCTACACAGGTAGCTATGAGATTAACTGCCTCTATCATATAAATGAGTATATAACACACTAATCTATCTGGTTATCTTTATATTACTTTCAAGTAACCTATGACCAGAAATATTTAGAGTCTATGTTTATAGGTGAATTAGTCTTATTATCATAATCTCATTATAATCCAATTCCTAATTCCTATTATTCAGATCTAGGAATGTCACAATATGTATATTCATCATCAATATAAAGAGATAAAATGTCATAATAATAATAACAAAAAAGATTATTCAGTATGTCACATATACCATCTCTCACATGATTGACTTGTAGGGCACTAATAAATAATAATGAGTAATGAAATCGACATATATTATAAGCATATACAAAATAATGAAAACATATATGTAACTATACAAAACAATATGAGACAAACATAAACTTTTATATAATGCATTCAGATATAAAAAGAATTAAGAAAAAAAATATACAAGAGTTTAAAGAAATCACATAAAGCCCCATTGAAGAAAAATTTTAGGTGAATTCAATTTTGAAGATATGGTATAAGAATAGGCACAATTGATAAAAGTTTTGTTTTGACAAAACCTATGAGGTATATTGCATAAATTATTTAAATAATCAATTATACTCTAGTTTACTTAAAAAAAATATATTATTTGAAAGATATATCAATCTACTTTCAGATAAAATAAGTTTTATATGAATTAGATTTTCTAATAGGGAATTATAAATAATTTGGTAACAAAATTTTAGAGAACATCATCTCTATTTTCCAAAATTTATAGGGTCCATTCCAATAGATGTTTAGGTACACATTTGTATTCCAAATATTTCAAGTAGGTATTAAAAGATATATCTATAATTCTAGTTTACAAATAATGATATTTTATATAAATTAGAATTTCCAACAGAGAGTTATAAACAACGAGTAATGAACGATCAAAGAATATAATCTTTATTTATGTAGAATCCACAAGGTCAATTCAAATAGATGTTTAGGTAGGCATTGTACTCCAAATATTCCAATTAGAATAGAAAAAAAGATCTATAAGTCTATTTTCAAATAAATAAGTTTTGCCCAGATTATAATTTTGTGTAAAGAGTTATGGCTGAAACATGGCAAAAACGTCAGCTATCTTAGCACCCTGGAACCCCTCGGGTGGCATCAGGGGGGATGAGTTTTCGAGGTAGTGTCGAGCATTGAACACTCTTCACAAGTTCACACATTAACTTGGTGGGAACTTGCCTTCGTGCCCGACACTCGGTGAGTAATTATTTGCGGAATTATAATTATTCGTTCAACCTTCTAAAGTCCTTATTTTTTTCTTCCTCTCTTTATCACTCTTACACTCAAGGTACTTACCAAATTGCTTTAAAGCTTCTCCCTTTGCGAGACATTAAAACTTGTACATCGCTCATTTTTAAACTAAACAATTTGCTATTTTATAGGTCCTTCAAGACCTACACGAGTTTGCAACTAGGCTGACATTTTATGGACATATATATCGCAAGGGTACCTCATGGCTTAGGTAATCCTAGCTAAGTTTGAGAAGTTGGCGTAAGGGTGCTTCACGACTTAGGCAACTCTACCTAAGTCCGTGAAAATTATCGCATAGCTTAGGCAATTCTACCTAAGTCTATGACATCATGGTATCAAAGCAGGTAAGCAATTCGAGCAAATAGCGAAGAAACTTTACAATCTCATCATGGCAAAACATCATGGTGAATTGAGCAAGACTGGACCAGCTGGACCATTACCCGAAGCAGTCGAAGGTGGGCTGCAAGTGCAAACTCGCTCTTATGTTATTAGGGCCTCTTAGGAGGAACGCGACAAAAAACATGATGAGCGAGAAGTTGGCTGCTCTCTATGAGTAGAGGAGGCACAATATGAATTGTTAACCAGGGAAAAGAGCCACAAGGAGAGACTTGCAATGGCGGAAACCCACCTAGATGTTCTTGAAGCGAGCTTGGAGAAACTCTACCAAGGCCAACGAAGGCTTCTTTCTTGGGGTAGAGAGCTTGTAAGAAGAAACTGAATCTCGAATCGACAAGGTTGAGTCCCTAGTCGATCGACTAATGGAAGACACCAAAGACTTTGTGCAACATTTGCACAAAGTTGTGATGAAACTCACTTCCAGAGTGACATTACTCACAAGGGCACTAAATGCTAGAGAGAGCAATACCTGTGTTGCGTTGTCACAAAACTTCAGGGTGTTGGAAAATCTGGGGCGACATCATATACACAACGGAAAAACAAAAAATAAAATCCCAGAATTCCCATAGAAAAATTAGATTTTATCGTCATGCAAAGATTGGTGTGGAAAAATCCTGAAAATTGAAAAATTATATGTATAAGAAAGATGTGTTACCTAGGGAGATTGTATATCCTTGAAAACCTACAGATCTATGAAATAGGATGAAGGAGGTCAATTATGTTGAATCTCAAATTTTGATGATGAAACCAATTGATAAGTGTTTATAAATTGATCTGCATTTTGAGTGACGCAGGATACTTCGATCAAGATGAGACAATTAAAGCAGGAAGAATCATGTTGGGCTAATGGAAGATGTCAAAAGATTGAACGTCTAGCCGGAGGATCGGATGACATATCGACAAAAGGCTTTGGGCCATAGATTCGGGCATCGGGCTAAGAAGAGCGAAAATTACGCTAAGGATATCGGAGTTGCGGAGGTCAACTGGTCGATTGGGTAATAGGCCGCAAAAGAGAATGATGCGTCGAAGAATCGGACAAAGCGTCGATGGACCAATGACATGTCGGACAACATAATTTATGCTTAGTAATAATTGTCTATATCGAAGTGTGTTTTTACATGTGTAGGATTAACTATGATGGCAAGACATAAAGCAAAATAAAGTCTCGAGTCTAGAACGCGATTTCGTTGAGAGTTCGATATTTCATCGGAAGTCCAAACGTTTATTGGAAGTTCTGTCGAAATTGATCGAGAAGTCCCGGAGCTTGCCAAAGAAGTTCATCGGAACTCGCCAAGAAGATCATCATGAAGTCTAGGAGCTTGCCGGGAGTCCACTGGAATATTGTCGAGAGATCATCGGAAGTTCGTTGAAAGAACGCCAGAAGAAACCTAGACTTACAAACTTTGTTTAACTTAGTAAATATCTTAAAATTTGTAGTTAGCACATAATAGGTATTAGAATTGGGCCAACCCAATTAGGGGACAATTGGGCCAAGTTTGGGTTGTGTTGAGCCAAGAGAAAGGCCTAAACAATGACCAAACAGGTGAAACCGCCGTGGCATAGTCTCCGAGACTGTGTCAGGTGGAGGTACCACCAGTCTGGATGGTGGTACCACCCAGTGTCAGGCTGTAAGCGGTGGTATCGCTCGTACCCTGAAATTTTAGGGGTTTGAATTTTGGGCTCCAGATTTGAATCTATTTGGGGCCTATAAATACCCAAGCTATTCCTATATAGATTAGCAAGAAATATTGAGCAAAACCCTATGATTCTAAAGTTATAAATCTTAGAAAGTTGAGTTCCCTCCTCCCAGAGCTTAGAGAGAGTTCTAAGGGAGGTGTGAGAGGGGTACTTTATAAAAGAAGGTTATAAAAGGTTGTCTCCTAAACTTATGAAAAAGATTAAAGGATTGTAAAAGGTGGTTGGTCTTCGCCTATTGAAGGAAGACCGATAGTGGATGCCGGTAGCCTCGACGGAAGAGGAATCGACAGAGTGGATGTAGGTCACGATGATCGAACTACTATAAAAATTTGGTTTGCATTTCTCTTGACTAATTTACTTTAATTGCAAATCACTTTACTTACTTTACATCCGCTATGCTCTTCCGTGCACTTTCAAAGTTATTACCTTTACGAAATGATTTTTCGTCGGAAATAGATTTAATCACAACGAAGTTTTGAACCGACGTAATTTTTATCGCTGCGCTAATTCACCCCCCCTCTTAGTGTCGACTCTTTTCATAACAAATTATCCTTCTCTCTAGTGATGATCCATATGGTAGGGGCTATGAAGATGCTCCTCAAATAGTTACCCAAATCTCTTCCTAACTCGCACCCCTTCTTGTTGTCCACATGCCCCAAATAAGGACTATAGTACGAGTAGGAGAGGGAGAGAGGAGAATAGGAGGAGACAACCAAAAAAATCATAGCCCATGGCCCTTTAGTTCCCTTTTATTTATAGAGGCCTCCTGTTAACTTATCATAATAAATCCTACTATATTGGGAGCACTAGATCTTCATCTAACTACTCAAGCATCTTAGATTAGTGGGTCTCTACGTAATAATCTCTTATTGATTGATATTTATTGGATCTCAGGATCCAATAATTCAATGACTTCGAAAGGTTGAAAATGATTATAGCTTAGAATTAGACAAATTTATCTTCTTAGTCGTGAGAATCTCCTAAGTGCAAAAAAATATTTCTAATAAATATATTATTATTATTAATTTTTAAAATTTTACTTTTTATTTTTAAATCTATTTTTAACAAAAATGGATCATAAATCTCGTTTTCTTTTATCACATTTTCGTTACCGAAAAGATGCATTGGATGGACCAGAAATGGCAATTACGTCATAGTTACGAGTTTTAAGGACAAATAATTATATCCATACTAAATAAGATTTTAAGGACAATAATAGCATCGTCCTTACAAGAGATCAGATAGTTACTCGTGTACTGTTGTTTTCTTTCCTTTTTTTAACTGTAATCGATGGGTGTCCATCTTCTCTCTGTCATTACATGTTTCCTTTTTTGAACTGTTTTCGTTGCCATGCTTGTGTGGTCACAAACACACGAAACGACGTGCACACATATAATGGATGAGACTGATGTTTTTTTGACTCCGAGCGCTAATTCAAATTACCTAAAATAAAGAATATATATCATGTTTGATTCTCATATATGTTTGACTAAGATTCAGGGAATTCGTAGATCAGCCACATCAGGTTTTCCATGGCCGACGTTTCCAAATCCCTCTCTCCATCGAGGACCACGGAAGAAGAAGAAGTCCATCGCCGGACCTATCAACACTTCACACAACTCGTGTCGGCACTACCAAGCGTAGAGGCCGGCAATATCAACCCAATCCACTGCTACAGAGGCTGGTATGGGTTTCCGTTGGCCATAATAGGCACCATGGCCGCCCAAAAATACTTCAAAGCTCGCCCTACCGACGTACTAGTCGCCACCGTTCCCAAGTCCGGCACCACATGGATGAAAGCTCTCGTCTTCTCCACCATACATCGCGGTTCTGGCGTCGACTCCCGACGTGCCTTGGAGTCCTGCAATCCCCACGAGTGCATCCCCTTTCTTGAACTCCAAATCTACACCAACAACCGAGTACCTGACCTGAGCAAGCTGCCACGCCCCCGACTCTTCTCCACACACATCCCCTTCCATTCCCTACCGGCGTCGGTGGTGGACTCCGACTGCAGAGTCGTGTACGTGTGCCGCAACCCCAAGGACAACTTCGTATCGTTATGGCACCACAAAAACAGGCACGCGACGGAGGCCAACGAGGAGCCATGGCAGCTCGAGAAGGCCTTGGACAGCTTCTGCAAGGGCTTCTCCTTCTATGGCCCGTATTGGGATCATGTGCTCGGTTACTGGAAGGCGCACTTGGAAAGGCCAAAAAAGATATTGTTCGTGAAGTACGAGGAGCTGCTGCAGGACACCGTAGCTCAGGTGAAGCGGCTGGCGGAGTTCCTTGGCTGCCCCTTCTCGGAGGATGAGGAGAAGGAAGGAGTGATCGATGGCATCGTGCGGTTGTGTGCCATGGATAGCTTAAGCAATTTGGAGGTGAACAGGAGCGGCACCATGGACTTGGGGGGTTGGACGGTCGAGAACAGCTTCTTATTCAGACGCGGTGTGGTGGGGGATTGGCTGAATCATCTCACGCCCGAGATGGCTGATCGATTGGATGAGATGACGAAGGAGAAATTTGCTGGTTCTGGTTTGATGTTCTAAGGCACATATCTCGAAAGAATAATATATGTGTGATCTGACTGAATCTGAAGTTGTAAGATCGATGAAGCTAATTTCCTTTTTCTTATTTCCAGACTTTTTTGCTTCTTTATCTCCTCCAAGACAACACATTTCTTCATCGTTCTTCTACGTTTACCGGAGAGGCAATGGTTGGGTGAGGTTTACATGCAGCGGTTATACTCCTCTATTCCTTCTTTTTTGATCTTTTCCAGATCTAAGGTGCTCAATGAGTGCTTCATTTATGGCGTGTTTGAGATTCCTCGAATACAGGAGAGAGAAGAAGCGGCCGTATGATGGAATCAAAGAAGCCATAGCCAGATTTAATTGCTATAAGCAAGTCTTTTAAGTATTGTTCTTTTGTGTAAGATTACATCCTACATTTGTTCCGGAAGAAGAATCTAAGTAGAACCAAAACATCTCCTTATGAAAAGGGCATTATAAAATATCGTATACGCAAAGCTTGGCAAGTCTATCAGAAACGGGAAAGCCATTACATCCTACATTCATTCTGCGTGACATATTCATGCATCGAGGCCCAAGCAGATGGATTTGATACCAACCATGAATGATAACATAACTCAAAAAGTATGATTGCCTGTCGAAACAAACTTTTAACTCTTGTTGTGACCGTATTACACAATAGCATAATATCATTGAAAGATATTACTGTCACTGAGCACTAAAATACAAAAGCTGAATTATCGATTAACTGCTTAAGCAAAAATTAATAGGAAAAACTTTAATAAAACATGCTTTTATAGACTATCTTTTAAGCACTCCATAAGTGGTGACAGAGTAAAAGAAACAGGACTGATGTGACCTGAATCCTGGACCACATGACCAAACTAAATTTGAAGGTGTACATCTCAACAACTCTAAATCTCATTCATGACAGCTCATGCTGAAAGATTTCATCTTTCAAATAATAACACTTGAGAAGGCTTTCCAGATTCCTGTAGTAAATATAATATTTGAAAAGAGACACCTGTTAGAAAAAAAAGAGGATGGAGAAAGAAATTAGAGAAGAAGCTGATTTGCATTAACATAGATTAGTAGGGAGGATTTTCATGCAAGAGTGGAGCACTGAATTAGCGCACAGATACGTAGCTCCGACATTATCACAATATATTATATGAGTGGAGTTGATGTTGAGTTTCTTAACCAGATTTGTGACCCAATTGAGTTCTGCAGTTGCAGTGACAATGGCACAATATTCAGTTTCAGTTGTAGACCGTGTGATTGTCTTTTGCTTCTTAGAACTCCAACTAATTGGATTAGCGCCAAGGAAGATAATATACCCCAATGTGGATATTTTATCATCAAAGTTGTCAGCCCAATCAGTATCGGTAAAGGCATGAAGCTGAAGTGGAGAGTGTTTACGATGAAAAACACAATGATTGAGGGTTCCCTTAAGATATCATAGGATTCGTTTGACCATAGACCAATGCATAGTAGATGGCCTCAGCATAAACTGTGATAATTTGTTGACTGTAAATGAGATGTCGGGACGGGTGAGAGCTAAGTACCATAGGGAACCAACGACTTGTCGATATTGAGTGGGTTCCGTAGTAGGACTTCCATCAGATAATTTAAGAGAGCTACTAGTAGAGAGACGAGTTATAACCACATTTGCGTCCTGCATGTTTGTTTTGGATAATAAATCTTGAATGTACTTTTTTTATGATAGAAAGAGACCGAAAGATGTAAATGTAGCCTCTACACCCAAAAAGTAGTTTAGGGGTCCTAGATCTTTGAGCAAGAATGGATCTGCCAACTGTTTGATGAATGCTTGGAGGAGTGGAATAGTGTGGATCACAAGAGGAGGAATTGGACGATGTCATGAGAGGCTCGTCCGGTTGGATCGGAGGTATACTCCAAGAAGGAATGGTTAATGAGGTGGTATACATGGTAGGAGAGGTATGGTTCTGAAAAGGAAAGACAAACTCAACAAAAATAATGTGACGTGATATAAAAATTTTATGAGTGTGAAGATTATAGTAGCGGAAAGCATTATGTTCAAGAGAGTAACCTATAAAAACGTAAGGATTAGATCATGATGTTAACTTATGAGAGGCATAGGGATGCAACCATGGATAACATAGACAACCAAATACTCTAAGTTTACAAAGGTTTGGGGGTTTATGAAATAGTATGTCAAAGGAGAACTGGTATTGTAGGACTGGCATAGGCATTCTATTAATAAGATAGACAGCAGTTTAAAAGGCTGCTATCCAAAAGTTTGAAGGCATGGAGGCCTAATGGAGAAGTGTGAGCTCAGTTTCTATTATATGTCGATGTTTGCGTTCGGTGGAGCTAACAAGTTGAGGAGTGTGCGGGGGAGACTTGAGGTGTTTGATAGCACAAGCTGAGAGATAGGACGCCAGGGCTTGATATTCATCGCCACCATCGGAGTAAACCATTTTGATGGTAGACTGAAAGTGGTTTTCGACCAACTTTAGAAAAGTGGGAAAGATGGTCGAAACGTCATATTTATGGTGAAGAGGATATAACCATGTGTACTTAGTGAAGTGATCTACACAAATGACATAAAATCTAAATTTATCAAAAGACAAGATTGGGGCAGGGCCCCAAACATCTGTATAAATAATTTCAAATGGTTTAGAGGAGGAAATGGAAGATGAGCCAAAGGGCTATTGATGACTTTTATTACTAAGACATGCATCACAATACGTTATAGAACTATGTGATTTAAAAATAGGAAGAGAGAAACGAGAAAGTAATTTCTTCTGAATAAAGGATGAGGGATGACCAAGACGACGATACCACACATTAACTAGAGCCGCAACGGAACAATGAACAGTGGGCTGGGTTATTTGTGGAGCTGACGGTCATTCGTAAATGTCGCCTCTATTCGGGCCCTGGCCCAAGGATGCCTCAGTGCTCAAGTCCTTAACAAGAAAGGAATTAGGAAAGAATTCAATTGAAGTATTGTTATTTTTACAAAATTGAGAAACAGAAATGAGGTTACGTTTAATATTAGGGGTGCATAAAACATCATCGAGCGTAAATGTGGTAGTATCAGAAGTAAGCGTTGTGGAACCAGTATGAGTTATAGAAAGGTCTTTACCGTCACCGATGATGATATTTTTATCGCCACCATAGGGATTGTGGAGAGATAAATTCTGAAGATCAGAGGTGATGTGATGGGAGGCGCTAGAGTCCACAATCTAGTTGGGATGGCTAGCCGTTGAAGTAGTGAGGAGATTTGCCTGAGGCCAGTGTGACGGAATAAGAAAGCGGGGTCGAGAGAGACAAACTTTAGCAGAGTGTCTGATTTTATCACACAACTGGTAGATGACCCGCCGTTGTTGGCTTGAAGGGGCAAGATGCTATGGCGGATAAGTATTGGAGTTGCTACTTTGCGAGAAGGTATGATTAGGAGGATAAGAGGGGTGTTGCATGGGACCCATATAATCAAGAATACCTTTGGTGATGTTCAGAGAGTACCGAGTGTTCTTCCTCTTAGACTTATGACTGACTTGAGTTGTGATAGACAGTCTGGGCAGTTTGTTCGCACGCTTCAAATACATCTCATAATCAGTCAACTTATCATAGAGTTCTTCAAAGGAGACTAGCAAGTTGTGTGCCCGAATTGCAACCGCTATTTCCTTATAGTCGTCTCCAAGACCATTTAGGGTATAGATGATGATATCCTCGTCACATAGGGAATGGCCTATCAAAATCAAGTCATCGATGATAACTTTGATATTTTGTAGATAATTAGTGATACTACTTCCCTCTTATTTGGTCACCATCAACTTGGATAGAAGACTGAGCTTGCGAGTATGCGAATGATTCGCCAAGGTTGTTTGCAGTTTAGACCACGCATCGGTAGTAGTCACACATGCAGAAATCAATGGAGTGACGGATCTAGCAACTGAGGCTTGAATAGCTGAGGATGAGACAATTTTGACGCAGCCATAGTTTATGAGTTGGATTAGGTACTGGACTAGGTTCTCCTGGGATGTTGAGCATGGCTGGCAGACAACTAAAAGAGTCGTCAACATAGCCTAGTAAGTCATATCCAAATAAGAGATTAGAAAATTGAGCTCGCCATAGCACATAATTGCCATCATTTGATACCTTGAAAGGGATTAGCATGGCAGCATTGATGGAGATAAGTCCTGCAGGAGAACAACTGTGAGTCCTTACAGAAATAGGAACTGGGATATTAGAAGAAGATAACGAAGATATCCTAGGTCCCTTACATTTTATTTTTATTTATTTTTATTTTTTATTTTTTATTTTTTATTTTTACATAAGGTCACGGATGATGGTGGAAATGGGGGAGGAAATGAGTGAGAAGAGCAACTGCTACAAATCTCTGCGGTTGTTGAAAAAGCTGCAGATCGCTGCTGTTGTTGCAGTTGCTACAGATTGCTGCAGCTGCAGCCGCTACAGATCGCTGCTACTACTTTGCTGTGGTTGCAGAAGCTGCTATAGCTGTTGAAGACTGCTGTAGATGAGGAAGCAGAGAAGGAAGCTGCAGCGATGTTGTGGCTGCGGCTGCAGCATAAGTTGTAGCAGATGAGGAAGCTACAGCGATGCTAAAGAATCTATAGTGGGAGAAATTTGTGAGAAATCTACAGTGATTAGGTGTATAGTGGAAGAGCTCCGTCGGCCTCAATGCAGAGGGAAGCAGTAGCGAAAGCTACTGCGGCAGAGGAAGCAAGATGCAACGGCTACGATAGAGGGAATTGGCTGCTGCTGCTGCAAAGGGAAGAGACTGTTGTAGGCCATGAAGTGGCTATGGAAGATGTCACAGCGTCCTTGGGATTTAGAGGTTGCGACGACGAAGGAGGAAGATGCAGCGGCCGCCGTTAAGCAAGGAAGACACCGTCGTTGCGTCCGCTATTCGTTGATAGAGAGGACACCACTGTTGAGGAGGAAGACACCACCATTGAGGAGGCAGTGGATAAGCAGAGCCAAGATGGTGCTTGTTAGCGTTGGCTCCAAATCCGCGTCCCAACGTGCCATTCGTCATTGTGTCCCGGGAAGCTTCTTCAATGACTCCGCTTGAAGTAGCGTACTGCTGTGGCTGGCCAACACATGGAGATACGATAGAGCTGGTATTGTTGCCGAGAAATCAAACGCAAGGCTCTGATATCATGTTAGAAAAAGGATAAAGAAAGAAATTACAGAAGAAGTTGATTTGCACTAGTATGTCCCTCTTCTATTTATACAGGTTAGGAGGGAGGATCTCCCTCAACAGAATAGAGATATTTTCTCATATAGTTAAGAAAATCTTATCTGCTATCAACCCAATCAAATTACTATGAAGAAATGGCTCGACAAGAAAGCAATGTGCTAATTGGAAACATCGATAAAAACAAGTTATCAAACCACATATCACATGTAGGTTGGTGTCCTTTGTAAAAACATTAAAAATCTAGGACCACATAAAGCAGATATATCAAGTTTAAAGTAAAGAATGTCAACATCAGTATTTAAAGTAAAGAATATCAACATAATTTTTGAAATATGAAGTTTGTTTCAACTAATACAAGTTAAAAGCAATTGTTATGCTATTAGTATTGAGCTATCGATATTTTTTAAATTATACTTAAAATTATATTTTTAAAAATTATAGATTATGCTATCGATATTTCGATCAGTATATTTTTATAAATTATATTAAAATCTTTATACTTCTGAAAGTAAAATATTTAATGTCATTCAAATAAAAATACTTAAAAAGGGACATCAATCAATTTGCTGTGAAGAAATGGCTTGATAGGAAAACAATATGCTAACTGGAAGCATAAATAATAAATAAAAATAATAAATAATAACTACTCACAGATCACATGTACGCCGGTGACTTTGTGAAAATATTAAAAATCTAAGACCAATTATAAGTAGATATATCTTAAATAGGTGACAAAGTCAATGTTAACCCAAAGAGTATCGATAGATCTTTTGAAACGGAAGTTTGTTTCAACTAATACTACTAAGAAGCAATTGTTATGCTATCAGTACTGTACTAATTATATGTTACTGTATGTAATTAATCTCATTTTTAAAAATTATATGTTCAATTCTTATATTTTTAAAAATTATTTTAGGATTCCTATACTTATGAAAGTGAAATATTTAATCTCATTTTTCCTTAGCCGTCGTGCCATGGACATGACTGATTTTGCTTATGTTATGCGATACCTTTGCGTGTCCGTCTGGTCAGCCTTATCAAAATCTTCTATAGTCTCTTAAGAACATATAAAAAAGAAGACGAGTTAAAGAAAACATTTAACTCGTGAACCATAAGTAACCATTTCAACAAGCACTTGATAGCCAATACATATTACAAATATAGACTTCACAAGCTCTAAACTATAATATAATAAAGGGTTCAAGAAAGTCCAACATAGACCAAACAAAATGAGACTACCAAACCTATGAATAGTAACTGTTAGAAAATAAATAGATAAACAAGTTATAGAAGAAGTTGGCGACTAGGCGTGCCTTATTTCGGGCAACAGAGCCATCTGGGTTCCGCTTAATTCTAAAGACCCACTTACACCCGATGATATTTTGTGAAGGATGGAAAGGAATGAGATCCCACGTTGAATTATGGAGGAGGGCATTATATTCCTCACTCGTGGCAGTACGCCAATGTGGAGATTTTTGGGCTTGAGTGAAGGTGGTGGGTTCAACGTTGGGGGATGAGGAATTCATGATAGCTTGTAGGTTAAGTACCTGACGAGGTTCAAAAATACCATGCTTAGAGCGAGTGGTCATAGGATGATTGGAGACAGCGAGATTGGGAGGTGATGTTGGGTGAGGATCATGGGGCAAAAGGTCAAGCGGAGACACGCCGGGGGCACTTGGGCAGAATGAGGTAAGGAGGATGGTTGTGTTTGAACATATTGCCCCATCAATTGGAGAAGAGTGGAGTGGAGTAGGAACAGAGGAAACAGGGCAAGTGTTCAACCTGAGTGATATAATGCAGATCGAGGGGGAGGAAGTAGACTAAGTCATGGGAGGCTCGTCGTCCGATTGGTCCGGCGGTATACTCTAGTGAGATAGTGAAGTGGTCCGTATGGCGAGGATATGGAAGGGTTTGGAAAGGAAAGTTAGACTCAACAAAGACAATGTGACGGATATGAAGATTTTACAGTATGGAGATTATAACAAATGAAAGCATTATGTTCAAGTGAGTAACCAATAAAGACACAAGGGAGTAGATTGAGATGTTAACTTATAAGAGGCATAGGGGCGTAACCAAGGATAACATAAACAACCCAACACTTTCGAGTTTCTGAAGGTTAGGGGGTTTGTGAAATAGTGTGTCAAAAGGGGACCGGTATTGTAGAACCGGGTGTAGGTATTCGATTAATTAGGTAGACAACAGTTTGAAAGGCAGTATCCAAAAGTTGAAGGCACGGAAGCTTGATGTAGAAGTGTGAGTCCGGTTTTCTACTATATGCCGATGTTTGCGTTCGTAACCAACTAGTTAAGGAGTATGTAGGGGGAGACTTGAGGTGTTGAATGCCACAAATTTGAGAGATGGGATGCCGGGGCTTGATATTCACCGCCACCATCGTGAGTAGACCTTTTTAATGGTAGACCTGAAAATAGTTTTCGACCAACTTCTGGAAAGTGGAAAAAATGCGAGAAACGTCAGATTTATGAGAAAGAGGATATATCCATGTGTACTTAGAGAAGTGATCTACAAAAATAACATAAAATCAGAACTTATCAAAAGATAAGATTGGAGTAGGACCCCAAACATTAGTATATATAATTTCAAAAGGTTTAGTGGAGGAAATGGAAGATGAGCCAAAAGGCTGCCGATGACTCTTATTACTAAGACAAGCATCACAATGCATCATATAATTAGTGGATTTAAAAGGAGGAAGAGAGTGACGAGATAATAATTTCTGCTGAATAAAGGACGAGGGATGACCAAGCCGACGATGCCACACATCAACTGGAGCCGCAATAGAAGAATGAATAGTGGGCTGGGTTATTCGAGAGGTTGACGGCCATTCGTAAATGTTGTCTTTATTCGGGCCTTGGACCAATGATGCCCCCGTGCTCAAGTCCTTAACAAGAAATGAATCAGGAAAGAATTCAATGGAAGTATTGTTATGTTTGCAAAATTGAGAAACAGAAATGAGGTTGCGTTTAATATGAGGGGCGCATAAAACATCATCGAGGGTAAACGTATTATAGTCAGAATTAAGCGTTGTGGAACCAGTATGAGTTATAGGAAATCCTTTGCCATCACCGATGATGATATCTTCATCGCCGCCATAGGGATTGTGAAGAGACAAATTCTGAAGATCAACGGTGATGTGATGAGAGGCACCAGAGTCGACAATCCAGTTGGACTGGCTAAGTGTCGAAGAAGTTAAGAGATTTGCCTGAGGCCAGTATGACGGAGCAGGGAGGCAGGGACGAGACCGGCAAACTTTAGCGGAGTGGCCGACTTTGTCACACAGTTGGCAAACGACCCGTCTTTAATGGCTCGGTAGGGTAAGACGCCAAGACGAATGATGGCTGGAGTTACCACTTTACGAGAAGTGATGACTAGGAGGATAGGAGGGGTGTTGCATGGAACTCACAGAATCAAGAGGCGCATTAGCCAAACCTTGAGTGATGTTCGGCGAGTACCGAGTGCTCTTCCGTTTGGACTTGTGACCGACTTGAGCTATGACAGTTAATCCAGGCAATTTGTCCACACGCTTCAAGTACATCTCGTAGTCAGTCAGTTTATCATAGAGATCTTCAAAAGAGACTGGCGAGTCGCGTGCCCGAATTGCAGCAGCCAATTCCTTGTAGTCGGTGTCGAGACCATTGAGGGTATGAATGACAACCTCTTCGTCACATAGAGAATGACCTATCAAGGCTAAGTCATCAATGATAACCTTGATATGTTGTAGATAATCAAAGATAGTACTTCCCTCTTGTTTCATCACCATAAGCTTGGATAGAAGACTGAGCTTGCGAGTATGCGAATGATTTGCCATGGTGGTTTGCAGTGTAGACCATGCATCAGCAGCTGTTACACATGAAGATATCAAGGGAGCAACGGATCCAGCAACTGAAGCTTGAATAGCTTGTAGGATGAGACGATCTTGACGTAGCCATAGTTTGTGAGCTGGATTGGGTACTGGACTGGGATCGCCGGGGGCATTGAGTATGGCCGGAGGACAACTAAAAGTGCCATCAATGTAACCTAACAAGTCGTATCCAAATAAAAGATTAGAAAATTGAGCTCGCCAGGACGTATAGTTGCCACCCTTTGATAACTTAAAGGGGATCAGCGTAGCAGCATTGATGGAGAAAAGCCTTGTAGAAGAACAAGAAGTGGGAGTCCCTACAGGAACTGAAACATCAGAAGAAGTGAACGAAGATATTTTTTTTATTTTTTATTTTTGGAAGATATGCAGCGAACCTTGTGTGATACTCAGGTCACACAAGGTGGAGAATGAGGGAAGGGGGTGTTGCTGTAGATTGCTGCTTGCTGCAGCAGATTGTAGAGGCTGCAGTTCACCGGAAGATGGCCGCGAAAACTGTAGCGGTACTCAAGACTACGGTTCGCTGCTGTGGATTGCTGCTTGCTGCAGCAGATTATAGAGGCTGTAGTTCGCCGAAAGATAGCCGCGAAAACTACAACGGTACTCAAGGAAACTGCAGTGAGAGAAATCTGCAGTAATTAGATGTATAGAGGAAAGCGGCAATGAAAGCTGCTGCGGTAGAGGAAGGAAGATGCAACGGTTGTGGTTGCTGCTGGTCGGGAAACGGCTGCGACAGCGAAGGAGGAAGACGCGGCAGCCGTCGTTAAGCAAGGAAGACTGAGTGAGGAAGACATTGTCGTTCGTCGTTCATCGCTATTGAGGAGGAGGACACCGCCATTAAGGAGGCGTCGTTGTGTAGAGGGAAGCGGTAGCGAAAGTTGCTGCGGTAGAGGAAGATGCAGCAGTTGCGACTGTTGTTGGCCGGGAAGCGAAGAAGACACCGCTGTTCGTCGTTCACCGCTATTGAGGAGGCAGTGAGAGAATATTTTCCTCCTTGCGTGACGGCGATAGATAGTGTTTGTTGTAGGCAGCAAATAGGAGAGGGAGCAAGGCCGGCAAAGAAAAGCAAGACCGGCGATGAAGGAAGAGGAGTGGATGAGCAGAGCCAAGACGGTGCTCGTTAGCACTGGCTCTGAATCCATGTCTTGTGCTTCTTCAATGACTCCGCTTGAGGCAGCGTGTTACTGTGGCCGCTTGGCTAACACATGGCGATACTGCTGTCGCCAAGGAGGAACTGCTCTGATACCATGTTAGAAAATAAATAGATAAACAAGTTATAGAAGAAGTTGATTGTTATTAACATATCCCCTTCCTTTTATACAGGTTAGAAGGGAGAGTTTTCCTCAACAGGTTAGAGGATTTCCCTCAACAGAATAGAGAGATTTCCTCAAACAGTTAGGAAAATCTCATCTACTTATCAGTAACAATACAATCAAGATCCAAATTAATATATGAGAACATTGAAATGCATTCAAACATTATTCACATCTATAAAACCTATGTAATTTATAATCATATACAATATCACTTGATAATTTAGGACACCCAAAGCCAATTTAACAAAATATTAATCACACTTATATATCCACTAGTGTGAGAATCTATATAATCACAAAATCAGCTATTTACCATAAGTTCATATCATCCTAAAACTAAACTAAACTTAACATTTTAAAATCTCAAACAAGAGAGGCCTTTTAAATGTTTACAAGATAAATCAATTCAAATTTATCAATAACATTTTATTACATGCAAAATATACTTATACAACACCTACAACATATCAACCAATAAGGCTTGCTTAAAATCTGAATAGCTTTCCACTACTTAAGCCCAATTCTAACATTTCATTGAGTGACAAGTTAACTTAAAAAATTTATATAGTAATAGGATGAGCTACAAAGCTCAACAAGTGACTAATATATCGATAGCAAGATGATAGTTTCAAATAAACTTGATATCAAAATGTAAGGTAGAGATACAAGAATTCATAGATATCATCTCATTAGATATTGAATCACAAATGTCATTTTATTTGAAATATACTTTGTTCATAACAGTGGACTGAAGAGTATTTGGAGCATATCAGTGGCATAAGAAATATTTAAGCATTTATCAATGGCGTAAGGAATATTTCGAGCATATCAATGATGTATGAAATATTTCAAAGCATATCAATAACATATAAAATATTTTAGAGTATATAAATAGTGTATGAAATATTTCGGAGTATATCAATAGCATATAAAATATTTCGGAGCATATCAATGACATATGAAATATTTTGGAGCATATCAATAGTGTATGATATATTTCAAAGAATATCAATGGCATATGAAACATTTCAGAGAGTATTGAAAGAATAAATAAGAAACATAAGCTTAAATATCATATTTAATATTATATTTATTTTATTCTTATTCAAAACATATTTAGAAACTCATAAGCAATACTTTAGATATCATATCAAATACATAGAGAGTGAAGTAGGATCATAATATAATATGATCTATCTATTTATGGATGATCATCAAATATAAGTCTCTCATGTTTGGGAGCTTCATCCACCCATGTCTGAATGAAGTCAAAGGAGGTTGACAAAGCATCATGAGCTTTGTACATAACTTCTTTTCCAATTTCTGGTAAAGGTTTACATTATCCCATAATCACTAGAGTATAAAAGGATATTGAGTGTTTGGAAAGCGCATAGAGCATCATATGCATAGTAGAAAAATAAAAACAAAATTGATTTTCCAAAAGAATCATATGCAATGATTGAGAGCTCAAAACTCATAAAAACCAAAAACTATGTAAGATATATGGGACACTCTCAACTAGGGGAGATCGTATAACCCCTAAGTTGTAGATCATAGTTTGTAGATGGAGGAGCTCTTGCAAACTCCTCTCTAGTGATGATCTATATGATAGATGAAGTAGTGATGCACCTCCTCTCATAGCACATACTTTCCTCGCCTCCACCACGTACCAGTAAAATAAGAAGGGGTCGACCCTTCTTACTATCCTCATACCCAAGTAGGGGCTAGCGGCAAGGGAAGAAAGGGGAGGAGAAGATAGGAGGTAGGTGGCTAAAGGAGTCGAGCCCATGACTCTTTAGTCTCTCTCCTATTTATAGAGAGCCCTCTTAACTTAACCTAATAGATCCTAGGGTATTGAATCTTCACCCAATTACCCTAGTATATTATATACTAAATCTTTATCCAATTATCTTTAGCTTATAATAAATTAGATCTCTATCCAAATATCTACTCTAAGTTTCTATTAGGTTTCACCCAATATATCCAGTAAAATAAGGGCATATTGGATATCACATATCCAATTCTTTATTCATCGTGTCATCTATCATATGTGTATAACCTACTAGGCCTAATGCTGAGCTGGTCATGAGTTGCACTTATTAGAACTCCTTCTGTCTTAGTGAATTATTATTCACATAATAATTTACTCAACTTATCGACTATGGACGTACTAGGCCACTACGCCATAGTCTCTAGATGGTACAAAAGGCTCTAATCAATTAGATCTATATGCTCTTAATTATCATGCATTTATAGTCTCTCATTCATCTAATATCCCAAAGATTGTATACCGAGTATAATGCTATAAAACCTATACAAAATCTATTTGAGTCTTACTCTAATTGGATTCTCCTAGAGAACTCTCTTAATTCAAATCTCACACATATCAGATTCATCATGATTTGATCAACCTTGGTTATGGATTTGCTTGAGTGAGAATATAAGAAAAATGACTCAACTAAGATGCCCGGAGGATGAGAACCTCTCCTAGGCCCATGGAATATAAACCTCCTTCTATCCCAGTCATCCTTCGCTGCGAAAAAAATTGACAAGAGAAGAACTATGTGACCGATCAGCAAAAGATCTTTACTGGCATTACGACGAGCCGAGGAACCGCAATTATCATTGCAAAAGGGGCTGCCTCCTATTGAACCTCTTGAAGACATGGAGGAGGAGGTCCAGGAGCATAAGGAAGAGGTCATGGATGAAGAACAGTAGTCAGTTTACATTACGATGCATGCCCTTGTCGGTTACGCGAACCCGCAAACAATGAAAGTGGGAGGACTTATAAAGTAATAGCCTATCACTATTCTTATTGACATTGGGAGTACTAATAATTTTATGAATAGCAAAGTTACTATTCATATGGCCTTACCTATAAAGAATTATAGTAAGTTCGACGTTAAGGTCACCGACGGACGGATTTTGAAATGTGATCGTAGATGCTCGCGGGTGAAACTACTACTATAGGACTAAGAGATAATTGTATATTTCTTCCTCCTCCCTCTTGATGATTATAAGGTTATGCTCAGTATTGAATAACTGATGACATTATGTGATGCTTCCTGAAACTTTATGAAATTAATTATGAAATTTTACAATAAGGGGAAATAGGTGATACTGCATGGGAAACGTAGGGGCGACGTTACGATGATTTACACACAATGAATGGAAAAGGTTTTGCACAAAGTATGCAATAGCTTTTTGGTATAACTTGAGTAGCAAACTAAGAGAGAGCCAACAAAATTTGAAGATCCAAACCTATTTCCTTTACTTGCTGAATTTTCAGATATATTTGATGAACCGCGTAACTTACCTCCTACCCGTCGGCATGATCATTGTATACCAATTTTTTTAGGCAAACCTCTAGCAAATACTCGGCCATATCAATATCTACATCTCTAGAAGAATGAAATAAAAAGGATTGTCAAAGAGATGCTCGAAATATGAGTTATTTGGCCAAGCTACAGCCCCTACTCTTCATTGGTGCTCCTCATATGAAAGAAGGATGGAACGTGGCGAATGTGCATTGATTACCGAGCTCTCAATGCCATAACCGTCAAGGACAAATACCTTATTCTACTAGTAGATGAATTTTTTTGATAAATTAAAGGGAGCATAAGTCTTCACAAAGCTCGACGTATGATTCGGGTATCATCAGAAACAAGTGTGCAAAAAAGACATACTGAAAACCGTCTTTCGAACACACAACGACCACTACGAATTTTTTGTAATGCCCTTTGGTCTCACCAATGCTCTCGCCACCTTTCAAAGCCTTATGAATGATATTTTTTAGAACTATCTTTATAAGTTTTTGCTGATTTTCTTCGATGATATCTTTATTTACAGCCCTTCTCTTGAAAGTCATTTTCAGCACTTACGACTTGTTTTGACGATTTTGCGAGAACATGTTCTTTTTGTCAAAAAATTTAAAGTGTAAATTTCTTCAATATAAGGTAGAATATCTTGGGTATATCATATCAAAGGAAGGTGTGGCGGTTGACCCCTCTAAAATTGAAGCAATGCAGAACTAGCCGACCCCGAGGAACATAAAATCGCTACATAGCTTTCTCGGTTTAATAGGCTACTACTGTAAGTTCATGAAAAACTATAGAAAGATTAGTGCACCTCTTACTTCCTTGCTAAAAAAAGATGCTTTCCAATGGTTGGACAAAGTCATCATCGTATTCGATGAACTTAAAGTTGCAATGATGACAATGCCCATACTAGCACTCCCCGACTTCGGCAAGACTTTTGTTATTAAAGCTGATGCCTCCGGAGTCAAAATTGGTGTTGTACTAATGCAAGATAGCCACCACTTTGCTTATATTAATAAGGCATTATCTCCCTCCCATCTCAAGATGATTATTTATGACAAGGAGATGCTCGCGATTGTATATGCAGTGACCAAATAGAGACTATACTTGATCGGGCGACGCTTTCAAATCAAGACCGACCATAAAAGCCTAAAATATTTCTTGGAGCAAAAGATATCTTCCCTCGAGTAGCAAAAATGGGTAACAAAGCTTCTTGGATATGATTATGAAATAACTTACAAAAAGAGGAAAGAGAATGTTGTTGCAGATACGCTTTTGTCGGTACCCGAGCAAGCTGAATTTTCGATCGTTTTACTTTCGACCAGTGACTTCCTTAAGGATATTAAGAGGGAATGACAGGAAGATCTAGAGACTAGTAAGATCATAAAAAAATTAGAGGAAACACCAAGGTTTGTGGCTCATTATAATTGGAACTCAAAAGAATTACGCTATAAGGGATGCATTGTACTTGTGCCAAATTCTACTTGTATAAAGACCTTCAAGACATGCATTCCACACCTATGGCTGGGCACTATGAGTTTTTTAGAGCTTATAAGAGAATTAAGCAAAATTTTTATTGGATAGGGATGAAAAATACTATTGCTAAATTTGTGGCATAATGTGATGTATGTTAGCGACATAAAGGCGAGATAATAGCAAGTCCCGAAAAGCTGCAACCTTTACCTATCCCGGACTCAATATGGACTGATATATCAATGGACTTCATTGAATGGCTTCCCTCATTATAAGGAAAAGGTATAATTTTTGTTATGGTTGATCGCCTTACAAAATATGCTCACTTTTGCATTGTTCGTAATCCTTATACTACTTTTAGTATTGCTCGAATCTTTATGGAAAATATTGTAAAATTATATGGGATGCCAAGATCTATTATAAGTGATCGTGATAGGGTCTTCACAAGCAGATTTTGCACAGAGTTATTCCAAATGCAAGGCACTAAATTGAAAATGAGTACGGCGTATCACCCACAAACCGATGGCCAGATTGAAGTGATGAACAGGTGCTTGGAGACATACCTCATATACTTCACTAGCGACTAGCCAAAAGAGTAGACAAAGTGGCTTCCCTGGGCTAAGTGGTGATATAATACAACTTATCATTCATCCATAAAATGTACTCCCTTTGAGGCTATGTACAGTCGACCTCCCCTTGTGATCCCAAAATATGTGTTGAGTACCTCTAAAGTAGAACAAGTAGACAAGAAACCATAGGACAGAGACAAAATGCTAAAATTGCTAAAAGATAATCTCACTGCAACTTAAGTAAGGATGAAATAGCAATATGATCAACGCAAAAGCGAAAGAGAATTTTCAGTAGGAGACTGGGTCTTCCTATGGCTCCAACTATACAAGCAAACATCAATCCAAACCAAAGCATCTATGAAGCTTTCACCAAAGCATCTATGAAGCTTTCACCTTGATTCTATGGATCTTATCAAATTTTGGAGCGTATCGGAGTGGTAGCATACAAATTGGACTTACCCGCCAGCTCCTAAATCCATCTAATCTTCCATGTGTTGTGTTTAAAGCTCAAGCTGGGACAAAACGAGACAGTCTAAAACCATCTACCAAATATGACTACCTAAGGATAACTCCAGACCCAACCGAGTACCATTATTGATCGATGGATCGTGACTCAACGACGACGACCCTCTACTGTAGTGCTAATATAGTGGGTGAACCTACAAGCAGAAGATACCACTTGGGAGAAATATGACAACTTAAAGATTAATTTTTTAGAATTTATGGATTATTAGACTCGAGGACAAGGTTGATTTAAAGAGGATAGGTTTGTTAGTACTTTAGCTATGAGAGTCCTAATTGAGTTTCATTGAAAAGGGCATTCATCTTAAACCTACCTAGCCGACCCCTATTAAAGATCATAAAGAGGCCGGCTAAGGATGGAATTAGTTTGGATGTTGCTTCTTAGATAAGCATTAGGAGTTGATTACATGTAGGAGTCTTGAGTAGGAGTTCTATTAGTAGTCTTGAGTATAAGTCCTAATTGAGTAGGAGTCATATTAGGAGTTGGGGTTTAGAATCCCTATAAATAGTCATGTATTCATCCTCTTTTAATAAGCAATAGATGAATCTTTCTTAGTAGTCTTGAGCAGCAACTTGGAGGAAGGAACTCCTATAAAGTTCCAAAGAGGTCGATCCCCTAAAGAAATCAACCCCAAGCTTAGAATCTGCAAGGGTTCTAATATACTCATACAGGGTATCCTCAATGTCTTAAGTCTATAGACTAGATTCACAACTAGATTACGAAATTAGTATCTGACAATGAGATATAATTAATCAACCAGTATTTCGTAAGTGGATCACTTAGTGAACTCATTCTTTAATAAGCACTTATACTATATCCCTAATGTCTCTACACAGGTAGCTATGAGACTAACTGCCTCCATCATATGGATGAGTGTATAGCACATTAATTTATCCGGTTATCTTAATATGACTCTCAAGTAACCTATGACTAGAAATATTTAGAGTCTATATTTATAGATGAATTAGTCTTATAATCATAATCTCATCATAATATAATTCCTATTCTATAAATCTAGGGATGTCATAATATGTATATTCATCATCAATATAAATAGATAAAATGTCATAATAATAATAACGAAAAAGATTATTCAGTATGTCACATGTACCATCAATTATGTGATTGACTTGTAGGGCACTAATAAATAATAGTGAGTAATGAAATCGACATATATTATAAGCATATATAAAATAATGAAAACATACATGTGCCTATATGAAACAATATGAGACAAACATAAATTTTTATATAATGCATTCAGATATAAAAAGAATTAAGGAAAAAAAAATATAAGAGATTAAAGAAATCACATAAAGCTCAATTGAAGAAAGAATTTTAGATGAATTTAATTTTAAAGATATGGTATAAGAATAGGCACAATTGACAAAAGTTCTATTTTGACAAAACGTATGAGTTATATTACATAAATTATTTAAATAATCAATTAGACTCTAGTTTACTAAAAAATATATTATTTGACAGATATGTCAATCTACTTTAAGATAAAAAAAAGTTTTATATGAATTAGAGTTTCTAATAGGGAATTACAAATAATTTGGTAACAAAATTTTAGAGAACATCATCTCTATTTTTCAAAATTCATAAGGTCAATTCCAATAGATGTTTAGGTACACATTTGTATTCCAAATATTTCAAGTAGGTATTAAAAGAGAGATCTAATTCTAGTTTACAAAGAATGATATTTCATATAAATTAGAATTTTCAATAGAGTGTTATAATCAACGAGTAACAAAAGATCAAAGAATATAATCTTTCTTTTTACATAATCTACAAGGTCAATTCAAATAGATGTTTGGGTAGGCATTGTGCTCCAAATCTTTCAATCAAGATAGAAAAAAAGATCTATAAATCTATTTTCAAATAGATAAGTTTTGTCCAAATCAGAAATCGGTGCAAAGAGTTATGGCTAAAACAAGGCAAAAACGTCAGCTATCTTAGCACCCTGGAACCCCTCGGGTGGCATCAGGGGGGATGAGTTTTTGGGGTAGTATCGAGCATTGAACACTCTTCACAAGTTCGCACATTAACTTGGTAGAAACTTGCCTTCGTGCCCGACACTCAATAAGCAATTGTTTACAGAATTGTAATTATTCGTTCAACCTTCTAAAGTCTTTATTTTTCCTTCCTCTCTTTATCTCTCTTACACTCAAGGTACTCATTGAATTACTTATAAAGCTTCTCCTTTCTTGAGACGTTAGAACTTTTTCGTCGCTCGTTTTTAAACTAATCAATTTGCTATTTTATAGGTCCTTCAAAACTTGCACGAGGTTGCAACTAGACTGACCTTTTACGGACATATATATCGTAAGGGTACCTCATGGCTTAGGTAATCCTAGCTAAGTTTAAGAAGTTGGTGCAAGGGTGCTTCACGACTTAGGCAACTCCAGCTAAGTCTGTGAAAATTACCGTAAGGGTGCTGTATAGCTTAGGCAATTCTACCTAAGTCTATGACATTATGGTACCAAAGCAGGCAAGCAATTTGAGCAAGTAGCGAAGAAACTTTGCAATCTTGTCATGGCAAAACATTATGGTGAATTGAGCAAGACTTGGCTAGTCGGACCATTACCCTAAGCAATCGAAAGTGGGCTGTAAGTGCAAACTCGCTCTCATGTTATTGGAGTCTCTTAAGAGGAGCACGACAATGAACATGATGAGCGAGAAGTTGGCTACTCTCTACGAGTAGAGGAGGCACAATATGGAATGTCAACCAAGGAAAAGAGCCATAAGGAGAGACTCGCAATGGCGGAAACCCACCTAGATATTCTTGAAGCGAACTTGGAGGAACTCTACTAAGGCCAACGAAGGCTTCTTGGGGTAGAGAGCTTGTAAGAAGAAGCTGAATCTCGAATCAACAAGGTTGAGTCCCTAGTCAATCGACCGATGGAAGACACCAAAGACTTTATGCAAAATCTATACAAAGTTGTGACATAACTCACTTCTAGAGTGATATTGCTCACAAGGGCACTAAATGCGAGAGAGAGCAACACCTGTGTTGCATTGTCACAAAAATTGAGGGTGTTGGAAAATCTGGGGTGACAACATATGCACAACAAAAGAAAAAAAAATAAAATCTCAAAATTCCCACAGAAAAATAAGATTTTATCGTCATGCAAAGATTGGTGTGCAAAAACCCTGAAAACTGAAAAATTACATGTATAAGAAAGATGTGTTACCTATGAAGATCATATATCCTTGAAAACCTATAGATATATGAAATAGAATGAAGGAGGTCAATTATCCTTCTCTCTAGTGATGATCCACATGGTAGGGGCTATGAAAATGCTCATCAAATCATTGCCCAAATCTCTTCCTCACTCGCACCCCTTCTTGTTATCCACATGCCCCAAATAAGGACTACAGTATGAGCAGGAGAGGGAGAGAGGAGAATAGGAGGAGGCAGCCAAAAAAATCCTAGCCCATGACCCTTTGATTCCCTCATATTTATAGAGGTCTCCTATCAACTTACCCTAATGGATCGTACTATATTGGGTACTAGATCTCCATCCAACTACCCAAGCCTCTTAGATTAGTGGGTCTCTACCTAATAATCTCTTATTAGCACTTATTGGATCTTATCCATAGGATCCAATAATTCAAGGGCTTATTGGTGTTTGGATCAAGATAACACTAAGAGGGGAGGGGGGGGTAAATTAGTGCAGTGATTCGTCTTTTTTGAAAATCTTCGTTTCGATAAAAATCGATATTGGAAAGATGAGTTTAACTTAAAAGCTCATTTTTAAGTTTTTAAGTATAGTGAAAGTAGCAAGCAAGTAAGGCAGTTTGCAGTAAAGGTAAATAGCAAGAATAGAAATGCAAACCAAGTTTTATAGTGGTTCGGTCGTTGTGACCTACATCCATTTCTGATTCCTTCTCTATTGAGGTCACCAACATCCACTAATAGTCAGTTCAATAGGTGAAGACCAACCACCTTCTTACAAAGCTTTTCCCTTTTCTCAGGTTTAGGATATAACTCTCACACTCTTCTCTAAAGATAACAAAGTTGGAGAAGGAGAGGAGGAGGACACTTTAGCATTTTTACAATTCTTTCACACCCCAACACATTAATATTTTATTCACAGATTGATTGCCTTTCATGCTAAAAGGAATAAGATATTTATAGCCCTATAACTTCAAAAATTAGAGCAAAAAAGTGTCCTATCTTGGGTTTCTAAGGTGTTGGTGATACCACCGCCTGCAAACTGACACTGGGCGGTATAGCAGTAGAAAGAATTACATCCGAAGATAACATCGTAGATCCATTGACAAAGTCATTGTCTCATATTATCTTTTAGCGTCACAAGGGTTTGATGAGTATCAGACAAATAAGTGATTGGCTTTAGGCCAAGTGGGAGATTGCTAATCAGAGGTGCGATGCAAACCAATCACGTGAGTGATGGCACGTATGACATGCACTCTTTTTTATCATTATTATTATGGTAATTTCTTACTTTATATTGCATATTGTATATATTGTGATGTCTGTAGATCTGTGCAATGGGAATTGACTTGTGATGAGATCATAATAATGACACTGATTCGCCTTTAAATACAGACCCTAAATAATCTCGATCATAAGTCACTCAAGAGGGACATTGAGATGACCAAATAGATTGGTGTGTTGTATACCCATCCATATAATGGAGGTGGCTAGTCTCATAGTTGCTTATGTTAGGACACTAGGGGTACCGTGTAGGTACTCATTGGAGAATGAATTCACTGATTGATCTACTCAATGAATGCTAGATGGTTAATGAAGCCTCATTGTCAGACAGCAATTCTATCATCTTAATGATGTATCTAGTTCTTAGACTTCAAACACTAAGGATATCCTGTATGAGCACTCCTTTCTTTGTTACCAGACTTATAGGATTGGAAGTTATAGATCTAGCATAGCTGGTCATCAGGATGTTAGGAATGAGTTGGCACTGAGAGGAGGGGTGAATAGTGCAGTGATAAAAACATCGGTTTGAAAAACCTTCGTACGATAAAATATAATTTTGACGAAAACTGTTTCGAGGAGATCTTTAAATTGAAAGCAAACAGAAGAGTATAGTGGATGTAAAGCAAATAAGACAGTTTGCAGTTAAGGTTAAATAGCAAAACAAAAATACAAACTGATTTATAGTGGTTCGGTCATCGTGACCTATATCCATTCTACCGATTCCTCTTCCATTGAGGCCACCGGCATCCACTAACGGTCTTCCTTCAATAGGCAAAGACTAACCTCCTTCTTACAACTCTATTCTCCTATTACAGGCTTAAAAGAGAACCTTTACACCCCCTTTTTATAATGCTTTCCTCACACTCTCCCTTAGAATGGTCTCTAAAATTTAGGAGGAGGGACTCTACTTTATAAGGGTTTTCAACTCTAAAAACATAGAGTTTGTATTCACTTTTCTTACTTCTCTATGTAGGAATAACTTGGGTATTTATAGACCCCAAATAGTTTCAAAACTTGGAGCCAAAATTCAAATCCTTGAAATTTCAGGGTATGGGTGGTACCACAGCCTGCACTGGGCAGAACCACCACCTAAAAGACTATGTATGGGCGGTACCACCATCCAAACTGGCGGTACCACTGCCTGACATAGTCTCGGAGACTGTGCCACGACGGTTTCACCTGTTTGGTCATTGTTTGGGCCTTTCTCTTGGCCCAACACAACCAAACCTTGGGCCCAACTGTCCCCTAATTGGGTTGGCCGAATTCTAATCTCAATTATATGCTAACTATGAATTCTAAGATATTTACTAAGCTAAACAAGTCCATAAGTCTAGGTTTCTTCCGGTGAGCTTCCGGTGATCTTCCAGCGAACTTCCAACGATCTCTCGGCAATGTTCCAATAGACTCCCGGCAAGCTCCTGGACTTCACACTTCTTGGCAAGTTCCGATGAGCTTCTTTGGCAAGCTTCTAGATTTCTTGGTCAATTCCGTCAGAACTTACGATGAACTCTCGACTCCCAATGAAATCACGTTCTTGACTCTAGGACTTTATTTTGCTTTATGTCTTGCTATCGTATTTAATCCTACATATATAAAAACTTACTTTGATCTAGACAATTGTTACAAAGCTTGAATCATGTTTTTCGGTATGTCATTGGTTCATCGATGCTTCGTTCGATTCTTCGGCGCATCATCCTCTTTTGCGGCCTATTGCCCAATTGGCCAATTGACCTCCGCAACTCCGATATACTTGGTGCAATTTTCGCTCTTCTTGGCTCAATGCCAAAATCCATAGCCCGAAGTCTTCTGTCGATATATTGACCGATCCTCCGGCTCGACGTCTAATCTTTTAACAAGTTCCACTGGCTCAACATGATTCTTCCTGCTTTAATTGTCTTTCCATGATCGAAGCATCCTGCGTCACTCAAAACGTAGATCAAATCATAAACACTTATCAATTGGCTTCATCATCAGAATCTAAGATTCAACAATCTCCCCCTTTTTGATGATGACAACCAATTGATGACGGAGTTTAAACAAACTCCCCTTATCAATATGGCATATTGATAGAACTCTTGGATTCAAAAATCCAAGCAACATGTCATGATAAAATCATGCATAACATCAACATACTTCTCCCCCTTTATCATCAACAAAAAGGAGAAGTTCAATTATCAAGTGTTTTAGACAAACAAGTTCAAGTCATTGCATAATAAATATAATTTCTAATTTTATTATCATGAAAGCTAACAATAATTAAAGATGTACAAGTTTAGCATGTTTGCTTTTCTTTAGATAGTAACTTTTTGCTTCTCTTTATATTACAAGCTAGTAATTTTTACGATATGCAAATTTTACAACATACAGCTAGCATATTTGTTCATCTCCTTACAACATGCATAATCACCAAATCATCATTAATTTTGAAGATATGCAAGACTATAAATTTTGCAAGTTTGCATTTTTGCTTCTTAAGATAGGCAAGCTAGCAATTTTCGACGATGTTCAAGATAGCATTTTCTTCTCTTTTGAGAAGTGTGATTTTTTGCTTCCTTTGCAAGACGCAAGCTAACAAAATTTTACATCATTTTACAACATGGAAGCTAGCAATTTGGCAAGTGTTACTTCTCTTTGAAGTATAAAGGTTAATAAGTTTTCGAAAAGAATGCAAGATAGCAAGCTAGCAAGATAGCAATGCATCATTTAAGAATATGTAAGCTAAAAAATTTTAAGATATTGAAGAAAGCAACTCTTGCTTCTTGAAATATGCAAGTTTGTAAATTTTGCTAAATGTGCAAGTTAGCATTTCTTTCACCATGCAATTTGCAAGCTAGCAAATTTTTGCTTCCTTTGCAATGTTTGAGCTAGCAATATTTCTCCCCCTTTGTCATTATCAAAAGAAGGGAAGAATACAATGTTGTAATTCATTTTCCCTTTACATGAATTTTTAAATCATGACAAAGTTGAAGTATCAATCTTTTTTCAATATGTTTGTGCATCATAATAGTTTCAAATTAAAACATGCACAATTTCAAAATCTAACATCTCATCCTTACTTTATGCATGATATTAACAATATATCAATCATCATATCATACAAGATACTCAAGCATTCATAATACATCATTTTAACAACAAATCATAGCATTTTAAATTATGATGGTATCTAAATGTCAAATTACATTACATCCTATCATGCATGATCATAACTTCTTATTTGTATTTCATGCATATTTTTATTTCATCACATTCATTTCATCTCATCAAGAAAAATTAATTGGGTGATGAATATAAGGTGTTATACAAAAATAAATCATATCATAAGAGATAAGATCATGTGAATGTCAAAAGACATGATTTATATAGTAAATCTTCTCTTAAATAAAATACCAAAAAAATTTTGTAGGAGTACAAAGAAGAGATATTGATTAAAAAAAATCTAAGTAATAAATCCAAGAACTCACAAGAAAAATAATGATTCATAAATCTCCTCTTAAGAAAATACCAAGTAGAATCGTAGGAGAACAAGATCTCAATTCATGCATGTAAAATCTTCAATCATCATGATTCATCTAGAAAATTCTCCTCTTTAGTAAATGACAAGAAGAAAAAGATCTCAATTCATAGAAAGATCTCAAGTTATAAATCTAAAAAAAACTCAAGATACAGCTCATTCAAATTCCAATCATCAAATCAAAATTGTTTTCAATAGATTCAAAAAGAAACATAGATAGATTCATTAATCTCTCTTTTTTGAAACATCGATAAAGTAGAGAAATTTTTCAAAGAGAAAGCTTTTTCTCTTTTTTGTTGTTTGTTTTATACAAGCATGCCTTTGTCCTTTTTTATGCCAAATAAAAGCATGCATCAACGTTTAGGATCAAAAAATAAATTTCATCAAAAAAACCATCCATCTTGTTTATAACCAAAAAATATAACTTTTATTATGGTAAAAATCGATAATCCATAAATTGCAAGAATCATCATGCATAATTTTGAAAGATAAATTCATTAAGCATGATCATTATGCATCATTATTTTGGGCATGATACCAAAATATGGTTTTAAGTTTTCAAGATATAACATGCAATTTCAAACTATAAACTTATTAAGCATGATATCAAGCCTTTTAACATTTTCATTAAAACATCAAGTATGTTTTCATTGAACATAAGGCATCTTCAATTAAAATCGAAAAGCTATACGAAAATCAACATGATACATATTATTGCTTCTTAAAAACATATATAAGATTAATCATATTTGGTGTGCAAGCATTATATTAACATTTGTTGTATTTTCATAAAACATGTAATTTTCATGATCATTTTCAAAAATTACTAGAACGATAAGCATGATTCCTAAAATTTTTATTTTTATTACATCATGCAACTTTAAAAATATATATATAATTTTTCTAAACTAATTTAAGAACAACTCATGAAAAGCATTATGTAATTTCAAAATAAATTAAAGGAGTTTTGTTTGAGTTGTTTACCTCATTGTCGAGAGTCACCAAAGCGAAGTTTGTCGTTTCGTCTTCATTGGTTTGCTCCTCTTCTTCGGATACACTTGATTCGTCCAAGATTGCTTCCTTCTTCTTACATTCATAGCAAGTAGTTACATTATTTTTAAGTTTATTTTTGTTCTTTAATTCTTGTTTCATTAACTTTTTAAATTTTATAGTGAGGAGTTGAAGTTCACCATCACTTGAGCTTATGCTCGAGTGGTCTTCGATTGTTATAAGTCTGAAATCCTTCCTGTTCTTTGGAAGGTATCCTCAAGTTCGTTTATGCCACATTGGTCATTTCATAGGTCATTAAAGATCCAATTAGTTCTTCGAGTGGAAGCTTGTTTAAGTCTTTTGCCTCTTGTATGGCAGTTACTTTTGAATCCTAGTTCTTATTAAGATAACGTAAAATTTTGTTTATAAGTTCAAAATCCAAAAAACTTTTATCAAGTGCATTTATAAGTTCAAAATCTTCAATAGTTTCGCTTGGTTTCATATGAAACAATTTGAAGTCATGCATTAAAAGATTAATCTTCGAAACTTTTACTCTACTAGTGCCTTCGTGTGTGGTTTCAAGAATGTGCCGAATATCTAAAGTTGTTTCGCAAGTAGAAACCTGATTAAACTCAGTTTTATCCAAAGCGCAAAATAGAGCATTCATAGTCTAGCATTTAAGGAAAAAAATTTCTTCTCCAAATCATTCTATTCTTTCATTAGAGCAGAAGACTTTTGAAAATCACTTTCAATAATATTTCATAAATTCAAGTCCAATGAAAGTAAGAAAACTCTAATTCGAGTTTTTCAATATGTATAGTTTGTCCCATTGAACAAGGGAGGACGAATGAGAAAGTGACCCTCTTGAAAGCCGAAAAGAGTCATTTCTCTTTAGGTATTAAACCAAATGAGAAATGAACGTGGCTTTGATACCAACTGTTATGAACGAGTCGGCATAGGGGGGGTGTGAATTAATGTAGTGGTAAAAACGTCGATTTGAAAAATCTTCGTGATTTCGACAAAAACTGTTTCAGAGAGATCTTTAAATTGACAGCATACTGAAGAGTATAGTGGATCTAAAGTAAGTAAGGCAGTTTGCAGTTAAGGTTAAATAGCAAAACAGAAATGCAAACCTATTTATTGTAGTTCGGTCGTCGTGACCTACATCCACTCCACCGATTCCTCTTCTGTTGAGGCCACCGGCATCCACTAATGGTATTTCTTCACTAGGTGAATATCAACCTCCTTACAACTCTATTCTCCTTTTGCAGGCTCAAGAGAGAACCTTTACACCCCCTTTTTACAATGCTTCCCTCACACTCTCCCTTAGAATGGTCTCTAAATTTTAGGATGAGGGACTCTATACTTTATAAGGGTTTTCAACTCTAGAAACATAGAGTTTTTGTTCACTTTTCTTACTTCTCCATGCAAGAATAGCTGGGGTATTTATAGACCCCAAATGGCTTCAAAACTTAGAGCTAAAATTCAAATCCTTGAAATTTCAAGGTACGGGCGGTACCATCACCTATAGCCTGACACTGGACGGTACCACCGCCTAGTCTGGCAGTATCATTACCTAGAAGACTGTGTCTGGGTGGTACCACTGTCCAGATTGGTGGTACCACCGCCTGACATAGTCTTGGAGATTGTTTCATGACGGTTTCACTTGTTTGGTCATTGTTTGAGCCTTTCTCTTGGCCCAACACAGTCCAAACTTGGACCCAACTGTCCCCTAATTGGGTTGGCCCAATTCTAATCCCAATTATGTACTAACTATGAATTCTAAGACATTTATTAAGCTAAACAAGTCCATAAATCTATGTTTCTTCCAGCGAGCTTTCGGCGAACTTCCGACGATCTCTCGACAATGTTCCAGCGAACACCTGGCAAGCTCCTGGACTTCACAATGATCTTTTTGGTGAGTTCCAAAGAGCTTCTTCGGCAAGCTCCTGGACTTCTTGGTCAATTTCGACAGAAATTCTAACGAACTCTCGAACTTCCAATGAAATCATATTCTTGACTCCGGGACTTCATTTGGCTTTATGCCTTGCTATCATAGTTAATCCTGCACACATAAAAACTTACTTCGATCTAGACAATTATTACAAAGCTTGAATCATATTGTCCGACATGTCATTGGTTTATCGACACTTCGTTTGATTCTTCGGCGCATCATCCTCTTTTGCGGCCTATTTCCCAATCGGCCAATTAACCTCCGCAACTCCGATATACTTGGCATAATTTTCGCTCTTCTTAGCTCTATGCCCGAATCCATGGCCCGAAGCCTTCTGTCGATATGTCGATCGATCCTCCAACTCGACATTCAATCTTCTGACATGTTCTACCAGCCCAACATGATTCTTCCTACTTTAATTATCTCTCTTTGATCGAAGTAACTGAGGATAAATAGGTCCAAAGGATTAGATTCTCCTATATCATTTGGGGACTTCGACATAGTAGCCTAGTACGTTCGCAGTCGATGAGTTGAGTGAATTATTATGAAGTTATGGTAGAAGGAGTTCTGACAAGTATGACTTATGACCAACTAGATATTGGGCCTAGAGCGTCATACACATATGGTAGGTGTTGCAACGAATAGAGGTTTAGATATGAAATAGCCGTCGGAGCCCTTATCTTATTAGATATCTAATAAGCCCTTGAATTATTGGATCCTATAGATAAGATCCAATAAGAGCTAATAAGATATTATTGGGTAGAGACTCACTAATCTAAGAGGCTTAGGTAATTGGATGGAGATCCAATACCCAATAGGACAGGATCTATTAGGGTTATGTTAACAAGGGACCTTTATAAATATGAAAGAACTAAAGAGTTATAGGCTAAGCTTATTGGTTGTCACCTCCTATTCTCCTCCTCAAATAGCAGGTGTAGAGATTTGGACAGCTATTTGGGGAGCATCTTCGTAGCCCCTACCATGTGGATCACCGCGGGAGAAAATGACACTTAACCTCCTCCATCTTCTCTCATAGATCCGTAGGAACTCAGGGATATACGATCTCTTTATGTAACACAACTATCTTACATGTAGTTTTTAATTTTGTGGGTTTTTGCACACCAATCTGTTAGGATCGGAGTGGCACTAAGAGGGAGGGGTGAATTAGTTCAGCGGATTAAAACTTCGGTTTCGGAAAAATCTTTCGCACGATAACAGACAATATCAATGAGAACCGATTTGAAAGCTTGATAACTTAGAGACGTATGGAAGCGTAATAACTAAGTAAAGAAATTTGCAGTATGTAAATGGCAAGATTAGGATGCAAACCAGATAACACAGTAGTTTTAAAGTGGTTCGGTCAAAATGACCTACATCCACTTGCGAAGCCTTCTTCGAAGAGGCTCCCAACTTCCACTAGCAAATCTCTTGTAGGGGAAGGACTAATACCCCTCTTACAACCTTTTACAAGTGGTTCATACTCTTACAAATTTTTTAATAGAAAGAAGGAGGTGAACACTCAAAGCAATTGAAGACAAAAACTTGCTAAAGACTTTGCTAAGACTTTTGGCTCACTCTCTTGCTTCTCAAAGGTTGTAATCTCAGTTGAGAATTGAGGGGTATTTATAGGCCCCAAGAGGATTCAAACTTGGGCTCCAAAATTTGAATTCTCTTGGGTTTCCGAGGTTGGCGGTGCCACCGCCCGATCTCTCGGGTGCTGGGCGGTGCCACCGCTCAGTCCAGCGGTGCCACCGCCCAGTTCTCGGGTTCTGGGCGGTGCCACCGCCTACAGTGTTTCAACTCACTAGTTGGACTCCAAACTTGGCTCAAACCAGTCCGAACTCGGGCCCAATTGGCCCATACTTGGGTTATAGGATTAATACCTAATCCTAACCCCAATTAACATGCTAACTATGAATTTAAAGATATTTTCTAAGCTATTATAAAGTCCATAAGTCAAGACTTCTTCCGGCGAGCTTCCGGCGAACTTTTGGTGGTCTTCCGATAAACTCTCGGAAACCATTCTGCGGACTCCCGGCAAGCTCCTAGACTTCACGATTTGATCTTGGTGAGTTCCAACAAGCTTCTTCAGCAAGCTTTGATCTTTCTCGGCGAGCTCCATGAACTTCCAACGAACCTTCCTGCGAGCTTCCGAAAAACCCTTCGGCAAGCTCCCTACTCATTCTTGGCTAGTTCCGGCAGCATTCCCGATGAACCTTCGAACTTCCGTCGAACTCTCGAACTCCCAACAAATCCTTCGCGCTTGACTCCGACACTTGTTTCGCTTTATGTCTTTGTCATTATCATAGTTATTCCTGCACACACAAACTCAAACTCTACTCCGATCTAGACAATTATTACAACGCGAATTGACATTCTGCTGCCCGGCACGTCATTGGTTGGTGCTTCGTCCGATTCTTCAGCACATCATCCTCTCTTGCGGCTTGTTGCCCAATCGGTGGTTGACCTCCGCAACCCCGATATCCTTGGTGCAATTCTGCTCTCCTTGGCCCAATGCCCGACATCCGAAGCCTTCTGTCGTCCAATATCCTAACGTGATCTCCTCCGGTGCAACGTTAATTCCTCCTATGTCAACTGTCTAATCCTGATCGAGTAGACCTATATCACTCAAAATACAGTTAAATATCTAAATACAATCAATTAGTTTCATCATCAAAATCCGAGATTCAACAATCTCCCCCTTTTTGATGATGACAACTAATTGATGACTAACGGAGTTAACCTTAACTCCCCGGAGTTTAACCAAACTCCACCTATCAATATGCCATTGATAGAACACTTGGATTATCCCAAATCCAAGTAACATTCATCAAATGTTATAAAAAAAATATTTAAACCATCATACAAATATATATAAAATATTCAATTCAATGCATGAAGTCATCAATATACTTCTCCCCCTATGTCATCAACAAAAAGGAGAAGTAGCTCTAGCTATTTTAAAAGATATGCAAGTTTTTACAACATGAAGCTAGATTTTCATCACAACATATAAGCACAAAAGCATAGCAAGATTCTTAAGTTCAATCATAGCAATTCAACACTTGCTTCTTGTGCAAGATTGCACTTTGCTTTTCTTTGCATGTTCTAACTAGCAAAAGCTTTCTCCCCTTTGTTTTTATCGAAAAGAAGGGAAGAGTACAAGCTAGCCAACATTTGCCTTGAGCTAGCAATCTTTCTCCCCCTATGTCATTGCCGAAAAGAAGGAGAGGAACCAATGATTTAGACTTTTTCATAAATCATGAATTTGCATCAATCAATATTTCAATCATCACATGATACATACAAGACAAAAATGCAAAGAAATTATGTCATGAAAGACATCAATTGTTAAACATGATATGATAATAGTATCAAAATTTTCAATTTGCAATATATGTGATACATTGCAATACTAAAAAATTTAATACGATGCTTTTAAGGATATCAACCTATTTTTTATACAAAGCATGGCAAGAGCAATTATATTGCAAGTTTTCTAAGTTTTGCATTTTTTGCTTCTTTTGAGATAGCAATTCTTTACTTCTCTATAAGCTAGCAACCTTTACGATATGCAAGTTTTACTATATACAAGCTAGCAAATTTAAAGATGTGTAAGTTGGCATATTTGCTTTTCTTTGCAATGTGCATGATAGTATTTCTTTGTAATGTTCAAGATAGCAAATTATATATCGTGCTAACTAGCATATTAAAGATGTTCAAGAAAGTAAGCTCTTTCTTCTCTTTTGAGAGGTATCATTTTTGCTTCCTTAGCAAAATACCAAACTAGCACAGGACCATATTTTACATGAGGCAAGCAAACAATTTGGCAAGTGTTACATTTGTATCTTTTCTTTAGATGTGCAAGAAAGTAAGAAAGTTTTTGTATTTTCTTGACTTATGCAAAGTAGCTAATTTCTCTTTGAGATGACCCTTTACATCAATTCAAGATGGTACATTAGCAACTCTTTCTCTCCCTTTGTCATTGGCAAAAAGAAAGGAAGATTCAAGTCATGAATATCAAAATAATAATTTTATCATAAATATTTCATCATTGCGTGCATCATTATTGCATGCATAATACCAAATCATCATATATATTTTCAAAACATATAAACTCATCATTATATGCATGATTCCAAATCATCATTCATATCATTTCAATCATTGTTTCAATCATCACTATAACTCATCATGCACAAAATGTAAAATCATCTAACATGATACAAACATTTATTTTCAAGATATTTATCACTATTTTCATGTATGATAATAAAGTATTCATGATACCGAACATTAAGTCAATAATGATTTATTTTATCAAATCTCTTCCTTTTATAAATAACAAAAATTATAGGTGTACAAAGAAGAGATTGTGATTAAAAAAATCACAAATAGTAAATTCAAGAAGTCAAGATCATAATTCGAATACAAACACATTCAAATTCAAATCGTCAAATTCATCAAAAATCTCATCATCAAAATTATATATATAGATTTATCATAAAGCAAGTTAATTTTCAATCATCACATAAGGTATTTAAAAAAATTTTGAAACATAGGAGAATGATTAATTTAAGCATGCAATGTTTTAATCCAATTCAAGTCATGAATACCAATACTTTCATATTGTGAGTATCAATTTATGAATACCAAAAGATATTATTTGTGACTTCAATTTTGCAAGATCAAGATTATGATTTAGCTAAAACTCATTCAAATCAAATCATTAACTTGAAATTCATAATCAAGTCATCAAAATCAATTTCGAGATTCATAAAATATCATGAAATCATTAATCTCGATCAGATGGGAAAAGTATTTTTTAAATGATTCTTTTTCATCTAAGCATTATAAGCCAAATCAAGATAAACATGAAAGTTCAAGACGTAAAGGCAAAATCTTATAAAACAACTCATCAAGCAAGATTTTAAACATCTATTTTCAAGCCATATAAAGAGTAAGTCAAGGATTCAATTATCTCATGTCATAAGTATGAATCAAGCATTTGTGAAATCTGAAATCATCCTCAAAGTCACATTCAATAAATTCATATATGACAAGCATAGATTTATTGAAAAGTCGATAAGATAGAGGATCACATTTCGTTTTTATAAATTTTTATTCATATGATTTGCTTCTTATAAGCATGCCTTTACCTTTAATTATACAAGTGTCAACATTTAAGACAAAAAGGTAAATTTCGTAAAACAAATCATCAAGCATGATTCCAAAAAGTATGTTCAAGAGAAATCATTAAGACCAAAAGCATGATACACTCATTTATTTTTCAAAATATTCATCATGGTTATTTTCATGAGATTCACAAGATTGGTAAAATAAACTCATTAATCTCAATAGGATAGAAAATTCATTTCCATTTCATATAATTGATTTCATGTGAGGGTATTCAAGTCTTTTGTGAAAACATGTATCATCATTTAAAATCAAAACATAAGTTTCGTTATGAAATCGTCAAGACCAAACACATCTATCATCAAAAGACTATCAAAAAATTCATACATAGATGTGCATGTACTATGTTATCTTAATTCGTCATAAAAACGATTAGACCAAAAACATGTTAATCTAAAATGAGAGTTTCAAATCAATATTTACTTCAAAAACTCATGCATGACATAAAATCATCAAGATACACATACATGGATTAATCCTAAGCATTATCATCCCTAACATTGCATACATCATCCAACATTTCAAAACATAACATGCATGAAACCTTAGCAATATACTTTTTATGATCAAATTTTTAATTTTTCAAATATGCTAAAAAGAAAAACATGATATAATTTTTGAAAAATAATTTTTTATTTCCTATTCCTACTATCTAAATTAAGCACTCATGAAAGACTTCAAGTAATTTCAAAATAATTCAAGAGAGTTGAGTTACTTACCTTGTAGTCGAAGCCCGTCAAAGCCCAATTCGCCATTTCACTTTTAGAAGTTCTTGATTCATCCTTGGGTGCCTTCCTTTTCTTTGGCCTCTTCCTCCATTCAAGTTCATTGTTTATTTTATATTTTTATTTAATGAACTTATTAAGATTTAGTGTTCGAAGTTCAAGTTCATCATTGTCCTCATCACTTGAGTCATCGCTCAAGTGGTATTCATTTATCCGGAGTTCCAAATCCTTCATATTCTTTGGAAGGTGGTTCAAGTGTTCATCGTGTTCATCATGTGCATTGCGCACCATTTCATATGTTATCAATGAGCCAATTAGTTCTTCAAGTGGAAAAATATTTAAATCTTTTGTTTCTTGTATTGCGGTTATTTTAAGATCCCACCTTTTTGGAAGGGATCTTAAGATCTTGCTTACGAGATCAAAATTCGAAAAATATTTACCAAGAACTCTTAGATTATTTACAACATCCGTGAAACGGGTATACATGTCGCCTATAGTCTCGCTTGGTTGCATTTGAAAAAGCTTAAAATCGTACAATAAAATGTTAACTTTCGAGTCTTTGACTCTATTAGTTCCCTCGTGTGTGATTTCAAGTGTTCGCCAAATATCAAAAGTCGTTTCGCACATAGAAATCCGATTGAACTCATTTTTGTCCAAAGCACAAAATAAGGCATTCATAGCCTTTGCGTTTAAAGAAAAATACTTCTTCTCCAAATCCGACCATTCGTTCATCGGTTTAGAGGGAAGTTGAAAACCGTTTTCAACAATATTCCATAAATCCAAATTCATAGAAATCAAGAAAACTCTCATTCGAGTTTTCCAATAAGTGTAGTCCAATCCGTTAAACAACGATGGATGAAAAACCGATAAGCCCTCTTGAAAGCCATGAAGAGCCATTTCTCTCGGGTGTAAATCCGAAATGAGAAATACCGGGCTCTGATACCAATTGTTATGATCGGAGTGGCACTAAGAGGGGGGGGTGAATTAGTGCAGCGGATTAAAACTTCGGTTTCGGAAAAATCTTTCGCACGATAACAAATAATATCAATGAGAACCGATTTGGAAGCTTGATAACTTAGAGATGTATGGAAGTGTAATAACTAAGTAAAAAAATTTGCAGTATGTAAATGGCAAGATTAGGATGCAAACCAGATAACACAGTAGTTTTAAAGTGGTTCGGTCAAAATGACCTACATCCACTTGCGAAGCCTTCTTCGAAGAGGCTCCCAACTTCCACTAGCAAATCTCTTGTAGGGGAAGGACTAATACCCCTCTTACAACCTTTTACAAGTGGTTTACACTCTTATAAATTTTTGAATAGAAAGAAGGAGGTGAACACTCAAAGCAATTGAAGACAAAAACTTGCTAAAGACTTTGCTAAGACTTTTGGCTCACTCTCTTGCTTCTCAAAGGTTGTAATCTCAGTTCAGAATTGAGGGGTATTTATAGGCCCCAAGAGGATTCAAATTTGGGCTCCAAAATTTGAATTCTCTTGGGTTTCCGAGGTTGGCGGTGCCACCGCCTGTCGGTGGCGCTGCCACCGCCCGATCTCTCGGGTGCTGGGCGGTGCCACTGCTCAGTCCAGCGATGCCACCGCCCAGTTCTCGGGTTCTGGGCGGTGCCACCGCCTACAGTGTTTCAGCTCACTAGTTGGGCTCCAAACTTAGCCCAAACCAGTCCGAACTCGGGCCCAATTGGCCCATACTTGGGTTATAGGATTAATACCTAATCCTAACCCCAATTAACATGCTAACTATGAATTTAAAGATATTTTCTAAGCTATTACAAAGTCCATAAGTCAAGACTTCTTCCGGCGAACTTTCGACGATCTTCCGATAAACTCTCGGAAACCATTCTGCGGACTCCCGGCAAGCTCCTAGACTTCACGATTTGATCTTGGTGAGTTCCAACGAGCTTCTTCGGCAAGCTTTGATCTTTCTTGGCGAGCTCCACGAACTTCCAATGAACCTTCCTGCGAGCTTCCGAAAAACCCTTCGACAAGCTCCCTACTCATTCTTGGCTAGTTCCGGCAGCATTCCCGATGAACCTTCGAACTTCCGTCGAACTCTCGAACTCCCAACAAATCCTTCGCGCTTGACTCCGACACTTGTTTCGCTTTATGTCTTTGTCATTATCGTAGTTATTCCTGCACACACAAACTCAAACTCTACTCCGATCTAGACAATTATTACAACGCGAATTGATATTCTGCTGCCCGGCACGTCATTGGTTGGTGCTTCGTCCGATTCTTCAGCACATCGTCCTCTCTTGTAGCTTGTTGCCCAATCGGTGGTTGACCTCCGTAACCCCGATATCCTTGGTGCAATTCCGCTCTCCTTGACCCGATGCCCGACATCCGAAGCCTTCTGTCGTCCAATATCCTAACGTGATCTCCTCCGGCGCAACGTTAATTCCTCTTGTGTCAACTGTCTAATCCTGATCGAGTAGACCTACATCACTCAAAATACAGTTAAACATCTAAACACAATCAATTAGTTTCATCATCAAAATCCGAGATTCAACACAATCTTCGCATGACGATAATCACCTTTTGAAAAATTTGTAATTTGTGTTTATGTTCCTTCGCTGCACATATGACACCGCCCTAGATTTCCCAACATCTATCAGGTTATCTCGATGTCCCCCTTGAGTAACCAATAACTAAGATTATTTATGGTCTATATTTAAAGGTAAATCGATCTTATTATTATTATTTTATCACGATCCAATTCTCATTGTATAGATCGATGAACATCATAATATATTTATACAATAAGCAATATAAAGTTAGAAAATATCATAAAAATAATAAGCAAAAAGAGTGAATATTAATCTTCTAATAGGCCCAATTCAATCCTAATTCAAGCCTAATGGGTCATTAATTAAGTTAGTACGGTTACACCCAAAATTAATTCAATTAAAATCTAAACTATAAATGATTACAAATATAAATCCTATATTATTTGGCATGTCATTGGTTCATCTGATGCTTCGTTCGAACTCCTAATGGATCATACTTTTCTTCGACATATTGTTAATCTATCGGCATGTTAACTCCCGTAACATTCAATCTTGGTGCAATACCTAATCCTTCCGGCTCGATGCTTGATATCTGATTTCGGCCCAACGTTTGATTCTCCTACTTCAATCTATTTATCTTTTCATGATCGAAGTTAGATCATAAACTCATCAATCGATTTCATCATCAAAATCTAAGATTCAACGTGGTTGTTTGCAATCGGAATCTTAGAGCCCCATTTGAGTAAGTTTTTGCTTGAATCACCATCATTCTTATCTGGCATCAATCTATTAATGTTAATTATAGTTGTCCACATTCAACACCGTCAGTTTGATTCTTTTAGTAACATCTATTTATATAATATGTTATAACGGGAAAGTGTAAAATAAAAAAAATTATATGCTACAAAAGAGTAGATTTATGTCTAGGTGATGATAACTCAACTCAAGGGTCTTGTAATAATATTATGAATAATTTAGTTTTTTTTATGGACCTAAGTGTTGGCTTTCTTATATATTCTTGATTGTTGATATATATGTATTCTTTTAGTGTCGAGATTTCTCTCTCCCTCCCCAACAAAGTGATATCATGGCTTGAAAGATTCAACGATTAGATATTCAACGAGGTTGAATAATGAAGATTAAAAGGATCATGAAAAAAATAATTATCTTGGAAGGTATAAAAGTGGATAAAATACTCATCAAAAGTTAATTTAGATTAATAAATATTTTATGATTCATAGAACTAATATAGTAGGAGAATAAGAAATCTTAGTATGAGAAGGAGTTCTTGTAAATGAGAAAGTCTTAAAAATTAAGATTTAGTTATTTTATAAATATCCTATGTATCTTTAGATTTCAACGGAGAAAGAGCAAGATCCGATGAATACTTTGGGTGCTCTTTGAGTTTTTCTGTATGATATCTAGAGAGGTGCTCCTTAAGATTTTTAAAGTGGGTAAGAGAAAAAATATAAATTCTTTGAAGTTTATATAAGAGAGATATTCAAGGGGTATTTGAGTAAGAATAACTTAAGTATATTATAATTATTAAAAATATTTGATTTTCGTTATAAATCACATTAATCTTATATTAACTTTTTGATATATTTTTGTTATATTAGATCATTATATATTCTTTTGATTTTCGAGTTTTATCTACCTCTCTAATGATTAGAGGAAGAAAATGCAACTCTAGAATTAAGAGTTAGTGTCAAGAATATCCTTATTTACGATGAGATAATCATAATTATATACGATTAAAGAAGCTTTAGACAAACTGAATCCATTTGGAAGATTAGGAATATCATAGCTTAACTTAAGACTTTTTTTTTTATTTTTTCGAATTCAACGAGTAGCCGAGCCTTCTCGGTGATCTCTGCGAACCTCTGACGATCTCTTCGGCAGACTTCCGAAAGTTCCGACAAGTCTCCAATCTTTCTTGGTTGGTTCCGACAGCATCTCCGACGAATTTTCGGACTCTCAAACGTTCATCGAACTTGACTCCGATATCCATGCTTTTATGTTTTTAGGCTATCGTAGTTAATCCTGCACACTTAACTTTAATAATATGGATTAGATCAATTAACAGATCAATTGATTTTATAGTCAAAATCCGAGATTCAACACATACAACACATACATAATAACTAGATAACAAATATGTACATCACATCCGATAGTGCACTATTCCATGGGATGGATTCCTCTCAACAGTGGATAGAGATAATCTTTATTTTCTAAATGTTTGATGATTTACTTAAGTGTTACACTCTTATACAAAACATCATAATTTGTTCATCATTCATTTATTATAGATATCTAAAACTTATACCGGAGATGATATTAAAATGAGGTCTCATAGCAAAAACATCAGATATCATTCGTTTATTTGTCCATAGCATTTGTAATATAATACTAACTTGTCATCTTGCCGATGACATGAGCACTAATCTGACATCGACTAAGCGCCCACATAAGCATAGGTCGAGTATTGACGTGGCGCCTATTGTCCACATGCTACCCATATCAGCTCCCGTGGGAGTCTCTTCCTCGAGCTGCTGCTCTTCACAGGCTGTAGGATATCGCTGTGTTGCAGCAGGAGCAATGTTGTTCTTAATCCGTCGTCATCATCATCGTCGTCGCCCGTAAATCCGAGACATCAACAGCCGAGAGAGAGAGAGAGAGAGAGAGAGACACACACACACACACAGAGAGAAGATTGGAACACAATCCACGTGAGTCATGCAGAGACGACAAAGGAGGCGGATCAGGGTGTCCTGGACTCATCCTTCAGCTTCCGTGCTTGGAGATTGAACACTGTTATTAAAGGGGCTCAAAATGACCTCCACAAAGGATGAGCTATCCCCTGTCATCTACCCAGAAAAGTAACAAAAAGAGTAGACTGTATGATTACTGTATCTACAGTTCTCCTAATGGGATAAAATTCAAGTAAAAACAAATTGTTGAGTATATCCTTAACCAATTGAGTTGAGTGTGCAATATGTGTGATTGGATAATGTGACCACTAAGTTTATGTATTATAAGTTAATTTCAGTATATATTATTCCATACTTTCAATCATATATGACTGACTATCTTCATTCCGATATATATTTTCATCTTAGAATACATTTTATTATATGTCATTCATGGAATATTAAATTAGACATTATGATTAAATAAAATATAGTAAATATATTAATTACGATATGATTCTTTGTCTTAGTTTAAGTTAAATATTTGGGTTAACTCTTCTATAAATAAGAGGTTAATATAATGCATTAGATTCAAGAAAAGAGATGATTAGAGATTTGAAAGACTGTAAGTTATAGAGATTGTTAGTCTTCAAGTGTCTTATGTTTTTCTACTCTATCATCCTTTATCTATGATTATAATATATATATATATATATATATATATATATATATATTAATCATCTTTCTTAGAAACTCTTCTCTAATTAGAACAAATAATTAATTTCTAATATATATTTTATAAACATTCACGCACATCAATATATTCCATCATTTTTCTTTATTTTAGACTTGATCCATTTGGCATTTAGTGGTGTTCCAACCTGAGCTTTCAATTTTTTGTGATGTGGGCCAAAAGCATTTCCTTCTTAGGAGTATATAAAAAGAAGAATTTATCTTAATATATTTACAAGAGATAAGCTTGTCACTTTTTGAATCATGCCATCATATGATTATTTTAATCTCATTTGACCTCTTATGAACATGTTGACCCCATCACGGTAACTTTTTTGTGTTCAAAGCACGAGAAAGTATTGTGGAGGTATCTAAGTATGTATATTATACAACTATATATATATATATATATATATATATATATATATATATATATATATATAGAGAGAGAGAGAGAGAGAGAGAGAGAGAGAGAGCTCCAATTTGCATCCCCTCAAATCAATTATGGAGATTTTAAATCTAAAAATAATTAAATATGATTCTTTGGACATCAATCTATTGTGATGAGTTTGATCCGACCTAATCCATCTTCCAAAGAGGAAGAAAAGTCATATTTAATTGTTTAGTTACATAACTTTTATTTTTTTTTAAATGATTGATTTTGATATATGAGATTCCTATTAGAATTTCACTAATATATATATATATACGACGTGACCCTTTCGATGCTTAAATCAGAATATATGTAAAGATAGAGATATGGATAGTCTATTTATATCTTACTTATAAAGACCCTATTTTATGATTATGAAGATCTAACAAAAACTAAATTCAGAAAATATTCCCATTAGGACTTCTTGTTAGCCCATTTTTATGATATTTGATTGACTAGTATAAAGTTTATATATATATATATATATATATGAAAAAGAATAATTTTATCCTACTTAAAATTTCCAATTGATTGATTATTTCAGGAAAGTATTGTTTTAACGGTAGAGACTAATAAGAGATGGAAATAAGAGTAAATATGCATATCAGATCAGATGATGAAATATAAATCACACACTTAATTGGAGTATATTTGAATCATAAGAATGAATGAACGATAACTTTGTGGGACTTAGAGAAGGAAAACAACACCATTTGCCATTTGAAGTGAGACATCAATCTCAACAATTCGTTTGATCCAAAGAATTCAGCAGAGAGAAAATCCAACCCCAATCTCAGGATTAAGTCGTCTTTGGGGGACAGTAGGCCGGCTTGAAGGCCAGCGGCCCCGCCACATACACGTCGAGGTCGGCGTACTGCCCTGGGATGGTGGTGTTCTGATAGCGCAGCGGCGTCCCCCGGTCGCCGCCGTTGACGTCGGTGAAGCTGCTGCAGCGGTCGTCGGGCGACACCAGGAGGCGCACGGCGCAGGACTCCGCCGGGTCGAAGTATCCGCCGCGCATGGTGGTGGTGTACAGCTCAGCGAACACGTACCCGTTGTCGTCCGCCGTCGCCGCCCTGTACAGCACCACCCGCCCCCTGTGGTCCTTGCAGGTGATGCCCACCCTGGCCGCCGGTAGCCGTCTGGAGCCGGCAAGCTCCCACGTCCCCACGCTGGCGCAGTCCTGGCAGCTGACCAACCCCTCCACCGCCACGATCACCTTCCTCCCCGCCTCGCCCGCCACCGCCGCCGCCGCTGGGAACACGCCTGTGCTCCCCAGGAGGAGCGCCATGACGGCGAGGAGAGACCACGGAAGCTTGGCCGGCATGTCTTGTACTGCTGTGAGCTGATCTGGAACGACGGAGAGATGGTGATCGACCATATATGCTACTGTTGGAACATTTATTCTCCAACACTTGAATGACATTTGCACTGCTCTCTATTTTTATTTTTATTTTTTGAACTTATCTTATTATTTTAATGAAAGTTAGAGTTAATTATTATTTCCAATAACTATGGCTATGTGGTGCTTTGTGGTGGTGGTGGTGGTGGTGGTGGTGGTGGGGGAGTTTGGCTTTAGAAAAGAGATGGAGTGAGTCTCAAGCAAATTCTATAAGCAAAGGTTGTTAAGGCAACACTTTGGACCACCAAACACAGAGACTGGAACAAGGTTCCTTTCCTGCACAGATAATTAATGGGGTGCTCCTGCAGAAATCTCCATGAATCAGACGTGGGAAGTTGTAAGTTCGTCAACGTGATGCTTCCTCATGCTACGTGAAGGCATGTTGGTTTGCTCGGCTTCCGGAGTAGGCTCGAGTATAAATATATATAGATGACAGTGGCTTGTCAGGGCGAACTCATCACTGTTGACTGGTGTACTGCGTGGAATTGAGTTGGTGATGAGGGAGGAGAGGAGTAAACAAAGATGGCAAGCAGATAGACGAAGCGGAGGAATCATTGACGGCGTGGTGGGAGGGCGACGGCCATGTGAGGAAGCTACCACGGGAGCCCAATCTAATGGAGAGCGCCTCGTGCGTGACTTAAGTCACGACTCATTAAGATAATTGCTGACATATATTTAAGGTATTACGATGATCCAAACCAAGAAGTCTTGTGGCTGTAATTGTTATGAGTTTCCATAAATATGAGATTATTCTGTAACACTAAGTCTTGTAGCTGTAATTGATACGAGTTTCCATAAATATGAGATTATTCTGTAACACTAAGCCTTGTGGCTGTAATTGTAATGAGTTTCTATAAATATGAGATTATTCTGTAACACTTTAAATTTTTAAATACTATCATTATGATCCTAGAGATAATGATAGTGTTAGAATCTTGTGGCTATAATTGTTACTGAGTTTACGTAAATGTGATATTACTCTGTGATACTTCAAATTTTTAGACACTATCAGTATCATTCCAGAGATAATGATAGTGTCAGAATCTTGTGGCTGCAATTGTTACGAGTTTACGTAAATATGAGATTACTCTATGATACTTCAAATTTTTAGACACTATCAGTATCATCTTAGAGAAAATGACGTAAATATGAGATTACTCTGACACCATCATTATCTCATATGTTAAATATGAGATTAGTGATAGTGTCTAAAAATTTTAAAGAAGTTAACCCTTTACGAGCAGATATCATACATTTTTATTTTTTCTTGAACAGAAAAAATTATACTGATTTAACATTGAGTTACAAACTGCATTGCAAAAGGATCCATGGCAGAAAGCAAAAAAAAGCATTATATGAGATGTTTACAACATTAAGAGAGTCAAACAGATGTCATGAAAATAATTCTGCAAGGTTCAGGGAATACAAGTAATTCCCTTGGCCATGACAAGCTCCAAAGAGAAAATTGGCAGCTATGACTTCGGCCGCACTCATCTTTCTTGCGAAAAAAGAAACAATGAAAAAGAGAATACAGCAACAGAAATCTTCAAAAAGATTTTGAGTTGCTCTTGTCGTCGTGATGCACTCAGATCATTATATAGAATAATGAGAGAAAACTACAATTTCAATAGCATATCAGATCATTATATAGAATAATGAGAGAAAAGCAGATCAGAACTCTTAATATTAACAATATCGTCAAATATGCACATGATATTCTGAAGTTCTAAATGCTTTACACTTTCATGTTTGATCCTCTTTGATATCTTTAACAAGGACAAGGTTAAGGGAAAGAAAAAGGAAGGATATGAACAGGTCAGCAAAACTAGAGGATGAAGCTTTGTTCCCTCATTTCCAAACCTATGGAGAACCAGCCAGCTTCAATGAACTATATCCAAAATAGTGTCATTCTACTATACATAAAAAGTATATCACCAGAAGGGTGGACTAATGCTAACGCATGCATATGCCACCCACAGAGTGAACTCTGCAAGTAAGAATGTCAAAGCTGAAATCCTTCTTTGAAGAGCTCCAGAATAACTTTCACTCCTCAGCCAATCCACATTCTTAGTCTCCTTCGATGGGCCATAAGAAATAGTCATCGGGATCAAAACCATTTAGGCCTTCATCTATGTGAGGGAAAGCCCCAAGCATCTCGGCGTCGGCATTCTGAGGGTGGAATGGGAAATCCGAGACATCACCGCGTCGCTGATAAGCATCACCGTCACCCATGCCAATTTGGTGATAAGCACCTGTGCAATCAGCATCCATCCCCTCTAACAATGCTTCCAAGAAAAATTCATCTATAGGGAAATCCTCATTCCAATATCCAGGTTGAGAATGCTCCATCTTGTGATTGCCTGATGGGGTGCTCATTGGAGCGTCGGCTGATGATAGTCCATTGTCCCGCTCATCCGTCTTCTCGATTTTTGGTATCACCTCGGTTTCCCTTGAGCTTGAAATACCGACATCCGAAAGAGACTGATGCGACGTCATGCAGGATTCGCATGATCCATTAGTTGCACCAAGTTGACTATCACCATAACTTTCGGGCAAGTTGAGACGGGCATAAGGTCCATACATAGCTCTTGCAGCTTCGTCATAAGCAACAGCAGCTTCTAGCGCAGTTGGGAAGGTGCCTAACCACAGTCGATTACCACGATTGGGTTCTCGGATCTCAGCGACCCATTTGCCCCATGTTCGCTGCCTGACACCACGGTATTGGCAGTTTGGATTATCTGGACCTCCTTTGCCTTTCATACAACCTTTCTTTGAACCTTTTGCCGGTGCTCGACGGACACAATTATCAGCATCCGGTTGACCGTTGTGCTCTCTCCATCGAGCAATAGTTTCTGCCACAGAGTTGGGACCATCATGCCCCCTTCGTGGTTGTCGCTTTTTCCTCAAAGAGAAGGAAAAAAAGAACAATTTAATTCTCCAGAATAATATATTAATGGAAGAACACAGAATAATTTGACACCGAGAACAGAAAACTGTTCCATATATCAATACGAGCAAATGTTGTAAGGTATATGAAGATATTCATGCATGGTTCGGTAGTTTGATCGTAGATAAATGCATTCCTTCTCTAATAAGAACAGAGAAGCATAGAAATAATAACTATTATTACAAAGATATTAAATTCAAATCAGTAGCCAAAACAATGTAACTACAGCACTCTGGCCGAGTTTCTCCTATTGAGACCATAATGGAAGAAGGAATAGAGTTCAGAATTAAAAAGATCCTGTGGTACGAGTGCATGAAACAAACAAATTTTAATCAGGTGACAAACATGAAGAGGCACCTCCTGATTAGAGTATATCTAACATAAAAACAAATCTAAGAGGAACTTCGGTTGAGACAAGAACTTATGAACAGATTGGACACCATCATCACATTCTCACTCATCATTAAGATTTTAGATGAGATTTTTTTCTTTAAACTCTATATGTTGATCCTGTTTTCCTAGCCCAAACACTATTCAGCTCTGTAAAATAATCATCGAGTCACAACTGATAAATCTGTCAAGCTTCTCCATTTTTCACATCAATTCAACTGCATTTTATATCAACAACCCAACATGTACCGAGACCCCCAATATATCTTCACAATCAACACTAGACAAGAGAAATATCGAATAAGCTTTGACACACAAATGATCTGGAGATCATCTGCTGATGGAGGATCGTGGACGTTTAGCCATCACCTAACCGCTTGCTAAACACAAGGCCAAATCCATCTATCTAAGGAGCATTCTGCTCATGACATGTCTGACACCACCGCTCCGCGCGCCCAGACCGCGATCTCCAACCGGTCCATAGACAAACGCAACATTGGTCGACGGCCATTTCGTCAGCCACCTAGCGGGCACATCCGCTGGCCTACATCTACAAGAAAGTTTAAGTCGGATCTCCTTCCTGTTGTTCTCTGCTCCGTTAATTTTCTTCCCTCCAATTACCATTTACCACAGTACACGCCTCCATCCATCTCATCTTGGAGCAATGACACCATCCTCCTCTTTAGCTAATGTAACATCCGGTGAACTCATAGATCAAAAGGAAAAATCACCATCACTCGATCAAAGGAAGCGCTTTTGCCCTTCCATCAACCAAACAAATCATCTAAACCAGTACCAGATGCATAAACCCAGATCACAAAAAGAAACAATGACAAAAGATTCCGCAAGATAAGAGATGATGCAGAAGAACACACGCGGAGGAAGTGATCGCGATTGTTACCTTTCCTGTTCCATCGCCATGCTCGCGCGCTCCGAGAGGCGTGGGGGTTCGGGGACGAAGATACTTATAGAGAAGACGAGAGGCTTCCGCGAGGGTATTGAAGGAGGGAGGAGAAGTATCGGGCGTGGATGACGTGTTGGGACGGCTGGCGCAGCTGTCGAACACGCGGCGCGCGGGGATTCAGCGAAGGTGCGTGGCTTTCTTGCTCGCGAAGACTCCCGCGGCTTCCGTTTCCGAAGAGGACACCTGCGCCGCAAGCGTGCGGGTCAAGTCTTTTACTCTTCTCTCATCACTTAATGTTGACCTTCGGAACCTAATTTTGACCGATTCAATTAATGGAAAGCCCATGCTTAAATTGCAAGGAAAAGAAATTTATATTCACTTTAATTATATACTCTTGCCATTGGAACTATGCACATAATGCATCTAATATTTAAGTATAGCTTAAGTTACAAGCAATCTTGTAGCCACAGAGGAACATTAAGAAAATAGTAATGACATTGTACTTAATATGATGAAACACAATTGCTTCTTTTATCCGTATGAATTGGCCATCACAAAATCCACTCATGTAGGGAACAAATCCCAACTTGCACGTCTTGCACAAAACCTTCCCAATCAATTTCGCATACTATGTCAAGTCAACTTCCCAATCAATTTCGCATACGCGGATGTCATCGATCCAATTTGTCACATTGACCAAAATTTCATGTTGAAATTTCGATCACTTAAAAATGATCTTCAACTTACTAAGGTAACCCACCATTTCAATTATTTTTATTTAGATAAAATTCTAAGTTAGTTTCCTATATTGATTATAATGAGAAAAAAAGGAAGATTATTTGATAAGATGAATCTGGAAATTATCTTTTCCAAAGAAGATAAAATATTAATTATCCGATTAGCCTAAATATATTTATATTCTTTTTTTATTGAGTTTTTCTCATTTATTTTTCCCTTGTACTCGATGCCTATCAAAATAATGAGGATCATTATAGAATGCATCATGTGATAGAATGAATTGTTTTCTTGTGCTAATGGTATTCTCTTCTTGAGCCAAAGCAAATACAGTAATTAGACAACTTTTTTTCATCCTTAAAAATATGTAGAAAATATTATAATAAAAGATCGTTTAAGAATAAATCAATAAACTAAGTTATTTTCTTTCATTATTAGTTTTTCTTATTATGTGTTACTAATATAAAACCAGAGTCTGTCATACCGAATTGTACTGCTCAGTATAGACGGTACATACCAGTCCGATAGGTTAACGATATGTGGACCGTCCGCTATTGATCCGACTGTAGCAATACACTACCAGTTCGATAGGTTAACGATATGTGGACCGTCCGCTATCAATCCGACTGTAGCAATACACTGTAACAGTACAGACTACAATGCAATATAGTAGTACAGTGTATTGTTGTAGTACACTGTAACATTACAACGTTAAGTTTATTATTGCAGTGCATTGTAGCACTGCAACGTTAGGTTTATTATTGCAGTGCACTGTTATAATAATAATACAATGTATCAATACACTGTAATAATATACTATAGCAGTACTATCCACTCGGTACACCTGGGTGCACCGCTCGATACACCGTACCGTACCAATACAAAGCCCAGGTCGAAACACCGATACAGTACGGTATTACGAACCTTTTATTATCACAAAATATCTACTTTCATTACTTTATTGTAAAAATAAATTGCCATCTCTTCCTACATCACATCTCTTTTGATTAATTATAATATGAAAATCATAAATCATAAATAAAGATGACAAGATAATAATTACAGTTTATGAATGCAATGCTAAACATTAACAAGACCAACCTATAATCAAACTGTTACTGTAGCCTTGCATATGGGATAAAGATATTTTAATTTTCTAATGCCAGTGACAGCATTGCTGACTGAATTCAATCGATGGAACACAAATAGTAAAATACACAAATTGTAGTATTTCAGATTAGATATCGTCATTAAACGGGCATAATTAGGGACTCCAAAACAAGAGGAGAAAGATGCTGTTTCTATCAGCAATAGATTTCTTTGTGGGAGCTGGAATTTCAAACAAACCTGCATATTGATACACCAACCAAATTTTGTTTCACTCTTTAGCATATATATAAAATCTAGCAAAATATCGATGCAAACTTGCATGTTCGAAGGTTGCAGATCAGGTGGAAATTTCCAACAATCTAGATACTTCAAGAGATGCATCGAGCCTGAAAAAGCTTACCTGACCCAGCTAACAAAGGGAGCTCAAGAAAAAGGAAGCATGTCTGCCATATTTTGCTAGCACTGGATCGTGGCAAACTCCTTTAACCTGAAGCTTAGAACCTATTACAAGGACAGCGAAAGCCCATAATACAAGTTCTTCAAAACTGCAGTGCCATTTCTCTTTAGCATTACTTTTGCACCATGCAGCATCATGGTCACTCTCCTGTTGCACACAGCTTTTGCCTGGCTTACTGATGAGTCAAGCATTAGTGTAATATTTTCGATGCAAAACACTTGCAAAGATCAAAATATGTTACCTGTTATCAAAGATGTTTAACAGAAACACTTCCAAGAACAAGATTCAGTCAAACATCAAATTACTGAGTTCTGCACGGGCTATCATCCCTACAACAAGCTTACCGAACAAGAAAAAGTTTCCTGTCGTATCACTCTTTCAAGTATGTATGTTTCTGAACACTCTGGAAATATTGCTGATGCTTCAAAAGCCTCTCTCTTGGGACAAAAGGTGTCTCCGTCGGCCTTCATGAGAGACATAAATTTATAGATGTAATACTTCAAAAACACATATTAAAGTTTCTGCTTACTTTAGCAACATGCATGCATCTGTACCCACTTTCAGAAAACATATGTGCATCATAGTATCCATGATTTACAAATAACACTCAAGAAAAGGTCTATTCCCCACTCCAGTCATTAGTCTTTATAATATAATCGTGATTTTTCTAAAAATTTCTTGGGATCATATTGTTACAAATTAATAGTTTTGTCTAGATTTAGATGTATGACAACCAAATGCATCTGTCTACATTTGTTGGCATATTGTGGCATTGGAACTTGGTATTATATGCTCATTCAACAGACAGACATTCAATAGGATTATAAGCACCGCTTTTCCCTGGTAAGAGTTCAAGGTAACTGAAAATCACTGTCCTAACCACATTGATTAACTATATGCTGTCAGATATCGGTACTTAGCCTCGAATATATTTCTTTGTCTGAAACTTTCCACAAAGATATATATATATATATATATATATATATATATATATATATATATATATATATATATGAAATACAGATTCTGAATCATGTGCAGAAAAGGCTCATAGAATAAGGTTGATAGATAATGCAGGAGAATCATAAACTATAAAATTGGATGAAGAAACAAAATGGAGGAAAATAACTATCTGGGGCAACAACAGAAAATTCATATTAAGCTGCAAAACTATCTGTTATGGGAAAATGACATGGATGATGTGGCATGCCATGTGGATGCCACATCAGTGCCATGTGGCTACCACGTTAGTGCCACATGGATGTCACCCACCGCCACGTTGGTGCCACATCAGCGCTATGTGACTACTACCTCAGTGTCACATGGATACCACCCACTGCCTCATGGATGCCACATCAGTGCCATGTGGCTACCACCTCAATGCCACATGGCTATCACCACATGACTAACATGTAGTCAGCATGTGACCGACATGTGGTCAACACATGACCGAAACCTCAACAACAACCCTTTGTAATTAGTGTTGATCACAGGAGTAACTGTCCAAAGAGCCCACTATAAAAGAGCTCTCAAGGTATGCTTTCGGACACTTTTTCTCAATGCTATTTAAGTCATTGACCAAATCTTCCAAACCCAAAACTAACTTAAGCATCGAAGGAGCCTTAGTTGATAATGCCTCCGACGTAGTTCTGAAGGGTTCAGCCTCTTTGGAGTCGGCAGGATTCGGCCTCTTCAAGGTTGGTAGGGTTCGGTCTCTTTAGAGTCGGCAAGGTTTGACCTCATCGGAGTTCGATGGGTTCGGTACCCTCAAGGTCAGACAAGAGTGGTGTTGACCGAGATTGAACTATGATAGATGTGGAAGGAACATCGGTTGGCTCCAAATCTACATCCAAATCAAGCAACCAAATTCTGCACTAACAGAATGGCGTTAGGATGGCACACCACAGTGGCTTCGGCAAGCCGAACTCGACAATCAATAGGTTCGGCAATACTGCACTACATGCAATAGCAGCTCTATGACAAGTTCGGCAAAATGAAATCAGCAGTCAATGAGTTCGGCAAGCTGCACTTGTCGGCAACGCTGCAACGGCAGCAGATCTAAAACAAGTTCGGCAAGCTGAACTCGACAGTCAATGAGTTCGGCAAGCTGAACTCGCACTTGGTGACTCAGCAAAGCTGCACCACATGCAACAACAGCTCTACAACAAGTTTGGCAAGCTGAACTCGGCAGTCGATGAGTTCGGCAAGCTGAACTTGTCGGCAATGCTGCAACAGCAGCTGATCGATAACTGGTTCGGCAAGCTGAACTCAGCAGTTAATGAGTTCCGCAGGCTGAACTCGTAATTGGTGACTCGGTAATGCTGCAACAGCGCACTACAATAGCTTTGGCAGGCTGAACTCCGCAATTGGCGGTTCAGCAATGGCAGCTCTACAACTCTCCAATGAAAGAAACCATATAAAACTAAGCTATTAGCACACATCCAACTTTCATAAACCAGCCTCATGACCAATTAGTGATTGAAATGCTGAACTCTCTGGTCATACTAAGTTCATAATCATCAGTGCTCTACTACTAAATGATTGATGTATGAAAATCCATTTTACTGAGAATGGAAGCTCAAGACAAATAAAGGGCACAAGATTGGCTGAAGACATCCGTTCCAAGTGTCATGTTCTCTGGATGGTGATCATATTGTTGATCACTGTTAGAAGTGATATGATCAAATGAAATCCATGAATATTTTTATTGATATCCATATTTTTGGTCATCTTTTCCTTCCCTTCCTTTCGATTGAGATTATCAATCGTGCAAAATATTTTTAATATGGAACAGATTCAAGATACTAATTTATAGTGGCTGACTCCTACACATAAAATCCTAAAGATCCCGTCTTTATAACTAAATAATGGTTGATCTTATAATTTCATATAAAAATATTGCATTTTCATTTGGAAAGAAGGTAGAACTAAATAAGAGCATTAATATATAGAATATAAAAGATAAATGTAGAGTAAGGATGTTAAAAACAAGGTGATGACATATTTAATGTTAAATTAAAGACCTAAGCAGCATATTTCAGCTCTGAGGTTTGTGGTTTCTAATATAAAATATACAAGGGTAAAATAAAATTTGTATGTGATTTACATGCCCAGTAACCATGCTTAAGAAGAAAATTTGTAGATGGCTTCTTATTCTTGAAAATGCAATGCACAGAAACTAATATAGAAACTGTCAATATATACACATGCCATTCAGAAAACACTCCCCATGTCACCAACTAAGATAACTGCGACGAACACAAAGCTCTCACCACATCATTGCCAGCAAAAAGTATCAGAGCACTCTCCAGCTTCATCAATTAACAGTGAATAACTATTATTGGTGTATATCAGCTCTCGGTTCTCCGGAAATTTTGTGTTTCTGTATTTGGAATATCTTCCACCTTAATGTCCAGAGTTTTGGTATATAAGATCATTGTTATTCAATATAAATAATTCAAAGGATATAGCATGCTAATTTTGACAAGTAACTCATGTTCCCTCTCTACCTTGGTATTTTCAGTGGCAAATAAACACTTAAAAAGGGTGAACCAAGGCTCCCGTCCATACGGGTCTGGAGATGGTCCGCAACCTTACCACTATATTTACAGAGGCTATTTCTCAGACTCGAACTTGGTCTCCCAGGTCGCAAGGCCTACCCTCAAATAGCATGTGGGTGGAACATCTACACTGCTTGACAACCATGTGGGAGCACTAAACATCGAATTCATAATTCCTACTTGAAGTACATGAAGAACAAAAACTTTCAATTAGTTCGCGATTGAAATAATGATCTCTACATTCATACCAAGTAACAATTCGTATATGGAAATCCGCTTTACTAAGCATAAAAGGCACAAAATTAATCCAAGACTTACCTTCCAACAGGTAGACGACAACAAGTTTGCATCAAATTAAAACCCATGGATGCTGGAGTCAGCAAGAGAAGGCATGATCTTGATCTGGGAAGATGAAACAAAATCTTCCGTAAGACTCACGGAGGAACAACAGATAGGTAAGAAGACAGTAAATTAAACCAAAAAGTAAACGAACTCTACGGATCTATTGAGGGAATCTTGAGAATTGGGCGAATCTGATCCGGGAAAAGATCGTCGGAAGAGATGAAGAACCTTCGCCGTCGGCCGGACTCGATGACTCTGCGAACTCTCCCACTTTGATTTGACCTTCTAGGCAATAATCATATTTCTTGGGCCGGTTCGACCTGGTTCAACGAGGAACGGTTTACACCGGCCCACGGAAGTGCGGTCTATATTAATTGTTAGTTTTTACATGTGCCGTTATATATATATATTGTCCTACCGGTTCGATTCTGGTTCGAGTCTGGTCCGGTTCAAATATTGTTGGACAGGTTCAATCGCAACCTTTTTATGCGGATGGAAATCGACATACACGACAAATAATACGGGAAGGAAACAGAAAGGAGTCCTATCCCTCTTCCCCCTCGTATTCTTCTTACGCAGACGACGAAGAAAGGGAATTGGGATCTCGATTCCACGAGAGTGGGTGAGAGAGAGGGGCAGGGGAGATGGATCAGATAATGAACAAGGCCGGAACCTACTGGTTCAGCAAGAAAGCCGGCAAAGAGATCTCCTCCGTCGGTGACGACATCAATGTAAGCTTTTCGTCTATGCGCCATCCCTAGAATCTTTAAATTGGATCCGATGTTTGACGCAGTTGCTCATTGCTTTCTTCCGTTGTACAATAACTGCATTGGTTCGATTTGCCGTCTCGCACTCGATATCGATTTTATTTTTAGGCGATGATTGGGGTTGACCTTTTAAGTTGAAATCGCGATGCCTAATGTTGAATTGGAAGGTGAATTGTGGCCGATCTTGCGTGGTAACTGTATAAAGATTCCGATTTTGGTAACCCATATTGTGTTGCCACGGATTTGTTTGCTGGGAGTTCTTTATTAATCTCATATATATTGAATAATGAATTATTTTGAATGCTTATGTTACGGGTCATTGAATTTGGAAGCCGCATTGATCATTAGGATCAGTAGATGTCCAATGACAAGTGTTTTGGAGGGGAGAATTCGTGAAATGATACTTTTATTAGAAATTGTCATTTTCAAAATGGTGTATAGTAGTCAAGATTTAGCAAGGTAAACATGCACTTTGTGCATTATTCGACTTCCAAATTTAGTTCTGTCAATAAGAGGACTGAAGTAATTATTTGTAGATGGGTAATTCTGTGTAGCGCTGTGACCCTATATGGATTATAGGAGCTCGAGTTGAAGATTATGCATAAACAAACTAAATTTGGAATGGTTATATGCATATAAAAGTTGATCTATTTGAATTGATGCATATTTGTGCTAACCATATTTTCTCTCATGGTGATGATCTTGCTTTTTATTATCAGTCACTTTCCAACAGCATCGAAGGAGGAGCAAAATGGCTAGTCAACAAAATCAAAGGTGCATATATGATCTCCAATTTTCCTCTGCTCCTTTCTATTGACATTATTTATTTACTTTTTAGGTTTTTCTTAGAAAATGAAATCAATGCTTACTCGATTTTCAAATTTCCTCTTCTTGTTAATCTAGATTGATCTCATTCTGATTCTGAAGTAACCGATGAAGAATGAGCTTTTCCTGAAGATATCACACGCATTCATTTGACTATTTTCATCATAGTGAGATGTTGTTCTTTTAGTTATTCATATTCTGATTGTGAATTGGTTGTACTACAATGATTTTTCTTTTTCATCACGATCTTCATCATAGTGAGATGTTGTTCCTTTGGTGGTATTGTACTTGTATCAAGCCATACATTTCAATACTGGTACTTGGTTAGACTGATAAATATCGGTTGGAATATATCAGTAACCAATCCATCAAATATTTAAATCCTTGCTCTGAAATGCTTTTGCTATTGGATGATGATGAACATCTACATTATTTGAAGATATATTTATATATCATAAATACAAGTATCATACTTTTTCCATTATGCCCTAGCTTAACTTATTTATAACAATTCATTCTGCAAACACATATTTTCACTATTTACATTAGATAATTGAATGTGCATAATATGGTGATCAAGGAAGATCACAACATTGGCATTCTACATCTGGTTTACCACACACAAAGTAGCCTATGCACCAAGCAGACATCTGTGACCTTAAAACACTAAAGAAAGTCACATTCTTCAAAGCGCAGTTCCGGTCTAAATGGGTTCATATCTTTTAACTGACACCCATTACTTTTTGGTTCCTCAGTCATTTTTGCTGTGTTCATGAGGAGAACAGCAGAGAAAACATGCATCCTTACAACATCACAGACAATCAACTTCCTATAATTTTAGATAATTATCATACTGGCCTTCATCATGTTAATAAGTCACGAGCTAGAAGAGATACATGTATTCCTTTTCCTTTTGATATTTGATGGAGGTGACAAGCTTGTCCTTGCATTTAGCTGATTTTATCTAGAGAAGCAAAACAAAATGTTCTATTGAAAATCTTTCCCTCTTCATTAACTAATATGGAATTCATAAGTTATGACCTTTTCTTTTGTTTCTCATCTTAAATTGCATATCATGTAACAAGTGTTTGGATGCTCCCTCACATCTTATTGTACTACTAATTGGAAAAAATTGTGTCCCAGGAAAGATGCAGAAACCATTGGCTGAACTTCTAAAGGAGTACGATATGCCAATAGGCCTCTTCCCGGAGGACGCCACCAACTATGAGTTCAATGAAGAGACAGGGAAGCTTGCTGTATTCATACCATCTGTATGTGAAGTCGGGTACAAGGATTCATCGGTCTTGCGTTTCTTCACCACAGTGACTGGGTACTTGGAGAAGGGAAAGCTGGCTGATATCGAGGGAATTAAGACTAAGGTCTTGATTTGGGTCAAAGTAAGTTGTGTGTCCACTGAAGGAACCAAGGTCCATTTTGCCACTGGACTGAAGAAAACCCGGAGCCGAGATGCATATGAAGTAGTCAGGAATGGTGTTTCTGTAGACAAGTTTTAAGTAGCTTTTACATGACAAGAAGCATTGTGGGCTACAAAACTACTGCCACCTAAGAGCAACAAACTCCCTTGTTCAGTATGTGGTGCTTCTCCTTTGTTTTCAAGATTGCAACAAAATTTGTGACTGAATATAGCATTTGTTGTTGGCTGAATCAATAAAGCTTATGAAGTGTTCACATTTCACTCCCTTGATGCTTGCCTTGTCTAAATATGTTTGATCTTGAGAAAGAAAAGAAAAAAGGAAATACATTTTGTGATATTTAAAAAATTCATGAATACGATAAATAATATGTTCATATTTTTAACTCATGACATTAAAGTACATGTTTTTCAAAAATATTATTTTTAATATTCTATAAAATATTGGTTGAGTATGTATAAGTATTAATGTTTACATTATAGTGCAACAAGTTAAAATGTGTTAGTAGACTTGAATATGAAGTTAAGTTATAATAATAAGCATGCATATAGTGATTAGAAGTTAAGGTTGAATTTTAATCGGTCGATTTGAATAAGTTTAAATATAATTAAAATAATAAAATTTAAAATTTAAACCTCATATATATAAAGGATCATCAATTATTTAGTCATGGATGAAGTAATAAAAAAAATTAAATAATGATGTAAATCAAAGAGGAGTGTTACACTAAATATTGAGATACTTAAGTGAGATTGAATGATGAGTTTAGATAAAAAATATTATTTTTATTAAACCAAATTAAACTCAATTAAGGTTGTTGCAACAGTTAAATTATATTAGTAAAAAAATAAAAAAAAAGTTGAAATGAGACATAATGGGATTGAATCTAAGACCTCAAGACCACCTTTTAAATACCTTAATCTTATTTTGGTATCATCCTCTTTATTAACCTGATAATCCATAACTTTTTCTCTTTTTCAGCATTTTCTCTTAGCTTTTCTTTCGAGGAGGCCATGAAACCCCAGCTCTAACGAAGATTGAGTTAAAAAAAATATAACTCTTCCCTGCTATACCTAGGGTTTCACATTTATAAATTATAAATTATCGTATGTATAAGTTATTTTGGAGAGCATGTTTCGACTGATATGATCATCATAAGATAATCATGAGCTAAATATTAATATATATTTTATAAACATAAAAATACATAAATTATGATAAAAATATCTTGCATACATGCATATATGATGACGTATCGTGTGGAAGTGCACAAATATATTATGACGTGCAATGCACGTATCTGCTATAACGTGTGGTGTTCAACTGCATGTCTATATCATGACATACGATGTGGGAGTGCACGTATATTTTATGATGTACAATATGAGAGTTAATATATATATGTATATATATATATATATGTATATATATATATATATATATGTATATATATATATGTATATATATTTATATGTATATATATATATATGTATATATATTTATATGTATATATATATATATATATATATATATATATATATATGTATATATATATATATTCCTGAAATCAACACAAACGGTGCATATAGATGAGTTCTTCAAACATTTAGGTGGGTGAGATTCACATACAGAATTAACATTTTTTTCTAACTAAAACCAACATAAACTATGCATAACTAAGTTCCCAACAATTTAGGTCTGATACTACTAACTTTGTAATATCTTACTCGTAGTTTCATTCATACCATACATGCTAGGTTAAGATAGGATATCTTTTTTTTATTTATTTATATTAATGCTATCGATAGGAATGTAACGAAAATAGATAATCTTAAGATTAAAATATATTAATTATTAAACAAAATGATAACGTTGCTCCTGTACATAATATTTTTGATACTTGTACATAAAATCCATAACTTTTTCTCTTTTTCAGCATTTTCTCTTAGCTTTTCTCTCGAGGAGGCCATGAAACCCCAGCTCTAACGAAGATTGAGTTAAAAAAAATATAACTCTTCCTTGCTATACCTAGGGTTTCACTTTTATAAATTATAAATTATCGTATGCATAAGTTATTTTGGAGAGCATGTTTCGACTGATATGATCATCATAAGATAATCATGAGCTAAATATGAATATATATTTTATAAACATAAAAATACATAAATTATGATAAAAATATCTTGCATACATGCATATATGATGACGTATCGTGTGAGAGTGCACAAATATATTATGACGTGCAATGCACGTATCTGCTATAACGTGTGGTGTTCAACTGCATGTCTATATCATGACATACGATGTGGGAGTGCACGTATATTTTATGATGTACAATATGAGAGTGTATATATACATATATATGTATATATATGTATACATATATATATATATACATATACATACATATATATACATATATATATATGTATATATATATATATATACAATATATATATATGTATATATATATACAATATATATATATGTATATATACATATACATACATATATATATATATATATATATATATATATATATATATATATATATATATATATATATATATATATATATTCCTGAAATCAACACAAACTGTGCATATAGATGAGTTCTTCAAACATTTAGGTGGGTGAGATTCACATACATAATCAACAATTTTTTCTAACTAAAACCAACATAAACTATGCATAACTAAGTTCCCAACAATTTAGGTTTGATACCACTAACTTTATAATATCTTACTCGTAGTTTCATTCATACCATACATGCTAGGTTAAGATAGGATATCTTTTTTTTATTTATTTATATTAATGCTATCGATAGGAATGTAACGAAAATAGATAATCTTAAGATTAAAATATATTAATTATTAAACAAAATGATAACGTTGCTCTGTACATAATATTTTTGA
>LS990924.1:10464806-10512306 GCA_900464855.2 Musa schizocarpa | reverse complement strand
AGGTGGTAATATTCATTATTGCAAACCTTTTCGGGTAATAGGATTTGCCTTTCGGGTACGGACTCATTTCGGCAAATAGTTGGAATAGTATGTATCGATTTGTACCAGTGTATTGGCACATGGTACATTGGTGTGTGTTGGTGGCTTGGTGTCGAAGAAAAATAAAGAGAAGTGGAAGGAGCAGTAGAGGAACATAGGAGGAAGGAGGAAGAGGGAAGAAGAGGAAGAAGAAGGAAGAAGAAAGAAGAGGAGGAAAAGAGCAACGATAGTGAGGCGATGCCATCATATACGATGGCGAAGTAATAGTGGTAGTAGTGGGGAAATGGTGACGATGAGGTGATGGCACCTTATGCAATAGCGAAGCAACAGCGGTGGCAGGGGCGAAGTGACGATAGTGAGGCAGTGACACGTTACGTGATGGCAAAGTAGCAGAGGTGAAGCGGTAGCGACGAGGTGGTATCACCTTACGCGAGAAGACAACTCGCATTCGCAAGCCCTAATCTCTTTTTTTTTTTTTTCTTTTTTATGTTGATTTGGACACGGGCCCCACCATTTCTTTAATTATTTTATTAATTTAACTGGACTGCTCGATATAGGGTGGTCTACATACTGGTTCCCTATCGGATTAGTATGTACCACCTGTATTTGGTGGTATACCGTGGCACGACAAACCCTGGTGTGTAATGACTTACCTATTAAGTTGAGGGTTGTATGAAGTTTATGTTATTAAATAAAGAAAGGGGAAGGGTGATGAGGTCTGCAAAAGATGGCGAAAGATGTTTGAAGCCTTGTAACTTGTGCTATTTTCATTGTTTTATGTTGATTTAAAAGACAGGATACTTTTTTGTTTTTTCCCCTGGTACCTCTCCGCTTCATTGCTCTAAACCTTGTTTCTTTATCCTGCTATGCTTTCTCATTAGTGTGTCTTAATATAATGCTCTTTTCTTAGTTCTTTTGCCTTCACCAGTATTAGTAGTTGAGGCACACCTTAATACAACATCATCGAGAAAATGGTTCCTTTTCGATTTTCTCCCTTGGTTTTTTACGGTGTAATACTCTTTGATTGAGGTTATATTGCATGGTATCGTATGGAAAATTAAGTTCCTAATGGTATAGTACCATGTTTTATTGCACAGTCTTATTTGAGGACCGCTTTAAATCTACTCAAACTCTCTGAAATGTTCTTTTTTTTTTCCATTTTCTCCAGGGTTAGAATAATAAAAGGATATACGATAATGAATTATGTATTCCTTTTGTTTCCTTTTGATTAAGCTACTGCTCATTTGAATGTATATTGTAATATTTGTTCTGCGCTCAATACTGTTTCCCATTGCTTTTACATCTGGAAAAATTTTCTTGTGCCCTTTTGTGTGTTCTAATCGAAAGCAATTACAAGAATGTATTATCTCTTGCTTTTACAAGTTTTTTTTCCCTTTTTTTCTAATTGTTTATTCTCTGTCATAGCATTTGTTTCAATGGACATGTTTTTCTACCTTTTGTTAACTGTCCTTTTTTATTCAGGGTAAGTACAAATAAGTCAAGTTGGATTGAAAAGGTTCTCAGCTTAGAGACAGTGCCAAATATTATTTTAGATGACCTAAGGACTGTTTTTCAACTGGTAAACAAGAGACAAGATCCTCGAAGCCATTTTGTGTTGGAACCTCTTTTAAGCCATGCAAGTATCTCATTGGGAACTAGTACAATGAAGTTCCTTCGAAATGCGATATTACTTTTTCTTGATATTTTTCCGCGAAATCACATGTTAGAAGAAGCCTTGCTTTTTGCCGAATGTTTGTTTGTGTCTGAAATGAAGTCTTCTAGTTGCTCAATTAATCCATCTCGAGTATTGGCCAAAAGCTTGTTAAAGAAAGATCGGCAGGTACTCTTAAATTCTTTACATTTATATATCTTTTCATTTACTAGAGTATATGTTTCTTTGAAGAATGTATGTGTATTTTCAGGCATTTATGATTCTAATTCATTTTATACTGTATTTATTGGAGACAGATATCTGTTTTGTTTGTACATTATCTTTTTTCCTCATTTTTGATGAACCATTCTTGTTCCAGAATATTTTGATTTAAAACCAACTGATTTTATTTATTTATTTTACAAAATTGATTTGCGTATGTAGTAATTGTTACTTCTTCCAGAGCCAACATGTGTCTTAGGTTTACCTCTGCTAGCTTTTAAGGTGAGTTCCATACTACAGTAAAGGTTGTCCATGTCATGATGTCGACCTATTCAACGCCAACCCAAATTGGAACTATTGCATTTATACTTTATTTTCATAGTCTCAACTCCAAATTCTTCTTGTACTCCATTTTGGAGATATTGTCAATCTCTGAAGTCTGAACAGTTAAATTGATTCTCGGATTCGAGCTTGCTGTTTGATGAATATATAGAGATTTTCTCTGGTTATACTTTTAACTTCAATATTTCATTTCTTGTGAAAAAGGATTTACTACTTTGTGGTGTGTATGCACAAAGTGAAGCCACCTATGGGAGCATTGACATAGCAAGGAAGATATTTGACATGGCATTATTGTCTACTGATGCACTGCCTGTGGTAATTACTCAAATGTTCATTTACTTGGTAAACTAGATTTTTTCTATAGACTTAATTTTTCAGTATATCTGTTATACATCATTTCTGGAATCATGTGTAAATCTTAACTCATGTCATATAATTAGGCTTTTTTTTTGTGCCCTATACATTTTGTTGGCCATGATTTTAAGTTGAGTGCCAAGCTTCACGCTTATTTTATTGTTTTATTTATCCATCTTTTAGTGATGTAGGTGTTGATGTTTGACTTTGCTTTTTATGCTTACCTAGTGATGAACACATTAATCCAAGGTGGATTTGCTTGGCACTTACTCTAGATTTAGTCCGATCTTGTTAGTACTCAATAGCCTACATAGACTTATAACCATGGTTATGGAAAATAAGACACCTTTAGGGTCTTCATTAAGAATGGAAAATGAAATGCCACTCGAATCCCCTTGGGTTGGCGATGAACTTATATTCAAGTTTAATTGAACTTTTTTTTATTTTAGTCTAGTTAGTTTTTCTTTCATTTGGACTAAATTTAGTACTTTAGGGGGGTTGTTTAGAGGGTTTTTTGAAAGAAAATATAAATTTCTGTACGACAACAACTCCTATGTTTCTATTTTTGTTTCTTAGATTGTTTAGAACTTCAAGTCCAGTAAAAATGGAAGACAATAAAAAAGAATGAAAGAAATCAATATTTAGGTTTCATTGAAGTTTTTAAATCATATTGAAGATTTACCCCTAAGAGGAAGTCCCATAATAATAAAAGAGTCTACAAAGGAAAGGGTTTGTCAATCAAATATCTCACAGCAAGGAAGATTATTTTTCGAAACAAATTTAAAAATGATCTTTTTCAATAAAAAGAAATAATAAATGATTGATTTGCTTTATGTAATTTTGTAATTATATTATTTGTTTGTTTTATTTGTTTTATTTGTTTTATTTCTTTATTTATGCTTAGGGATATAAAAAGAGGGAGTGAGAGTGTAACTAAATCATCAGCAACTCAGTGAATGAGTTATAGAAAGTTTTCCCACAATGTGAGTGGGGTGAAGCCACAACCTTCTCCCGGTACAAGGTTGGAGGATTTGGACCAGTTGCAAAAACATTTTCTATTTCATATTTTTCTTTTTCTGTCTCCCACTTATATTACTTAAATTCTACCATTGTATAAGACCTGAAGCCCCAAAATCTCTATTGTCCTAAATATTTTCCTGTCTCCCACTTATATTACTTAAATTCTACCATTGCATAAGACCTGAAGCCCCACAATCTCTATTGTCCTAAATATTTTCTTTTGACCATGCTGTTTTATCAAACCCTATTCTGCTTGTTTGGAAGAAGTGGTTCAGCCCCATGATGAATTTACATTACTCGGAAAGGATGGCATCAACGTTTATCTATCTCCTCAAAATTAGTATATGTTAACATATGAAGCCTTTATTTTCATTGTTGAATTGATTTTTTTTATGAAACAAGAATGCTAGGGTTTCAAGCGTGTACCCGCTTATGCTTCATATCAAAGTGTGTACTCGCCCAGTGCCTACCTTTTGCCCATCACCATCGGTTTGTCCAATCTCCAAGTATTTCTCTGCCTCCTCTCCTCTACCTCCCATGCCTCCTCTTCCTTTTTTCTCTTCTTCCTCCCAGTGATTTCAAAAGGCGCTCGGGCGTGGCGAGGTGAGGCCCGAGTGCCTCGTTTACTATCCAGGCGACACACTTCAAAGAGGCGTCACCTGGGGGCTTGCCCGAGCCCAGACGCCGGGCGCTTTGGGCGAGCAGTCGGGTTAAATTAGGCGACCGAACCAGCATGTTAGGTCTGGTTCGGTCACATTTGCATTAGTTGGTTCAATCGAACCAACTAAAGTATCGATATCAACCTCTCTTCGCTGCCCCTCGCGACTTCCCCAACCCTAACCCGACTCCCGCTGCCAACATTTTCTTTCTGATGTCGCTACCGCTGTCGCTACTCTCCGCTGTCGTTGCTCTCCACTTTACCTCTTTCTGCTGCCGCTGTTGCTACGCTTCGCTGTCACTGCCATTGTTGTTGCTCACCATTGCCACTATCGTTGCTCACTGTTGCCACTATTGCTGTTCACCAATGTTGCTGCTCTTAGTCGGCAGCCTCGATTTCTTCTCTTCTCACACTTGACTCAGTATACTGTTAACACTAATAGTATACTAATAGTATAATGTTAACAATATTTTTATTTATTAGATTAATAATGTATTATTTCGATTTTAATACTACTAACTTTATTTATTGTTTTGAATTTTGAGACTTTTGTTAATGTGATATTGTGAGTTTATACTTAAGATTTTCTTAATTTAATATCATATTATATTTAAATAATTATATTTATTAATTATATAATATATTTTTATATTTTAGTGTCTCGCTTTGCTCGGGCGAGTGCCTGGGCGAGCGCCTAGTGCCTCGGGTATTTTGGGACCTTGGTGCCTTTTAGCGCTTAGCGCTTTTTAAATCACTGCTTCCTGCTCTCTATCTTGTCCTTTTCTCCTGCAACTCTTCTGCTTCTGTCTTCTCCTTAGTCCCCTCTCTCTTCTTGGTAGGATTGTATGCATCAGTGTATTGTTTGTTGGCACGTTGAGACAAAGAAAGAGTTATCTCCTTCTCTCTTCACCTCCAACTCTTTGATTTCTCCTAGGTTTGAATGTGCTCTGAAATTAAAACTGCCTAACTCAACTGATATCGAACTGGATGAACACTTAGACATAACATGGTCTTAGCATTGTGGGAGTTCGATTAAGGCTCCGTATTGATATTGGATAAAGATTTAAAATCTTAGTGCCAATAATGGATCTAGATTAAAATGGAGATTTAAATGGATCTAGAATTTAAGCTAGGTGGTTGATGATCAAGACTAGATTCTGCATAGTTCCAGGCTAGATCCAAATGGTTCAACCCTAGGTTAGGATAGATTTAAGCTAAATCTTCAAGGATCAAGGCTAGATCCATTTAGATTTAGTCCAGATCCATGAGGATAAAGGCTTGATCATCATGAATATAGTTTTAAACCATTAATAATCTGGTGATAAGTTTAGTGCAAAAAGACCCAAGATTGAGTCTACATATAAGAGATCTAACCTAATATGGAAGAACGAACATTTGTCCTAAGATTCCTAACCTAATTACATGCCTTGATTTGAAGAGAAATTGGACCAGATCTTGAGATTGAATCTTCTTTTTGTGAGAATCAACCTCCCTTAATTGTTTTAGAAGGAAATTAGAGAGATTTAGGTGACTTTTGGGATAGTTTAGGAATAGAACGAGAGTTAGAAAGGAATGTTTGAGAGGGAGATGGGATGAAAGGGGAGAGGGAGATGGGGTGAAAGGGGGGATGGCTGGTTAAATAAATCCAAAAGTATGCTACTCAATTTATATAAGCCAACCATGGGATGGCTATAGAATCAGTTTGACCCGTGTTCGACTGCAGTTAGAGACACCTCCATCAAAGTAGCTTGAATACAGGGGCTCAAATTGAGTTGAGGCATTTATTGGGAGGATATGGATGCATTTTGAAGGTTGTAGCTTGGACGGGAGACACACTGATATAGTCACGAGGGATGGCTGGGTCCCCCTAGTCCACTTAGGAGGGGTACGAGTCCTTGCTTGTGGTGCTTCATCACAAGTTCCCACCTTTATGATCTGCCTTGTTTCCAGGGTGGATGGCTGGTTCCCTCTAGTCCACGAAGAAGGGGAATGAATTCTTGCTTGTGGTGCTTCATCACAAGTTACCACCTTTCAGATCTACTTTGTCGTGGAGCATTGATATTGCCGAACCAAAGCATAAGATAGTTTGGAAGTCCGACATCTAGAACTTTGTAATAGGGCTGCTTGTTCTTACTTCAACTTCTCAACTATCGTGTAAACTTGATTATCATTGTGTCGAAGTGTCAAATCAAGTTAGTGCCACTTTGTTTAACTATTTCATACCAATAGTAGTTTCAGCTTCCTTGAGATCAGTGCAGTAGATTGACTAGGTATTTCTCACCTTGGACGCTGATGGGCATATTGATGCATCTAGTTAGTTCATCAGTCATCAGTAACCTGGATTGATCAAAAAATTTTAATGGCTCTTTTCTACAAACCAATTCGTTTCTCAAGATCGGTTTAAATGAAATGTATGTTGGTCTGTTATCTAGTCTCTGTGCACTGATGGGGAAGCTTTTCAAGCAGGCAGTAAATTGCATGGTGGTGAGAGACTGTACTTGTCCGGATAGTACGGAATGAGATTTCTAAATCTTGGAGTGGTGGTGGTGGTGCCATTGACTGATGCAATTAGTGGAGTCATGGGTGACTTTTTTTTTCGGTTTCAAACAATTTGTGTCCATGCTTGTGGCTGCATTAGTTAAGAAAGTTGATCCTCAGCTAATAGGTTCTCATCTGCTGATGCAAACAATTTACTAGGCTTTGAGTATTTCAGCATGTAATTACTTCCTCAATTGACCTATGAGCATGACATTTAAATTTTGATTAGAGAGTTAGGGAAGTATAATGATTACCTTTTCAGTTCTTGGTGATAATAATACATTGATCTCTATTGTTGTAGCATGTAATGATTCACCATGTATTTTGTCGTCCTTGAAGGCTTGGTTTCATCACTGCCCTCGAAAATTTTTAGTCAAGTGGGTTTCCAATATGAGATACCACTTCTATTGGTATGCCTGATATTCCAGGGCTAAAACTGCTAGCATCACTTTGCTTTTCTGGTTGTATCAGTGCAATTGAGGAGCTACTTGGCTTAAGGAAACTTGTTGGTTGAAAATCAATTTTCTTTCGTGTAAGGAATGCTGAGATGTTGCTGCAGCATATGTTGTGATGCAGTACCTTGATAATTTGGCCAATTATTCTATTGTCAATATTGGAAATTCTATATCACTTGTTGCTAAGGCGGTTCAAAAGCCTATTGTCTGACATTAAGCATCGTAGGATACTTATAGAACAGCGATTTCAATAGGCGCTTGGGCGCTCGCCTAGGCGCTCGGGACTCGCCTCGCCCGAGCGCCTCGCTTCATGTCCAAGCACCTCGCTTCAAAGAGACGGCCTCGGTTCAAAGAGGCGTCGCTTTGGCGCTCGCCCGAGCCCAGGCGTCGGGTGCTTCGGGCGATCGCCCGGGTTAAACCAGGCGACCGAACCAGTGTTTTACGTTTGGTTCGGTCTCCGATGCTTCAGTTGGTTCGATTGAACCAATTAAAGCATCGATATCAGCCTCCCAACATCCCTCTCGCGACTTCCCCAACCCTAACCCTGCTCATCGCTATCGTTGTCACCGTCGTCGCTCGTTGCTACCGCTGTCGCTCCCGCTCCCACTGTCGCTACTGCTGCCACTATCGTTGCTTGCCGCCCCCGCTGTCGCTGCCATTGCTCGCCGCTATTGCTGCCACTGTCACTGCTCGTCGCTCCCGCTGCTCGCTGCTATCGCTGCCACTGTCGTCGCTCGCCTCTCTCGCTCCCACTCCCGCTCCCGTTACTCGCTACTACCTCTTCTCACATCGGCTCGATAGTGTACTGTTAATAGTATATTAACAGTATACTATTAATTGTATACTAGTAACAATATTTTTTTATTTATTAGATTAATAATATATTATTTTAATTTTAATACTACTAATTTTTATTTATTTGAAATTATTGTTATTGTTTTGAATTTTAAGATTTTTTTTGTTAATATGATATTGTGATTTTGTAAGATTTTTTAATTTAATATAATATTTTTATTTAAATAATTATATTTATTAATTATATATTTTTATATTTTAGTGTCTCGCTTCGCTCGGGCGAGCGCTTGGGCGAGTGTCTAGTGCCTCTAGCATTTTTGGACCTTGATACCTTTTGGCGCCTAGCGCTTTTTAAATCACTGTTGTAGAAGTCATACTGGGGCTGTTGACATCTTAAAGAATTTGGTGGTGCTAGTCATTGTAGGAGAGCACAGGCGTTTATTGATATCATCGAAGTTCATAAATTGCCATGAGCATTGTAGCATGGGTTGGACCACTTCTGATGGTGCTCTGTGCAGGAGAGGTTGATGAATTCCTAGTATTTGCCTGAATTTGCAGCTGGTAATGACAACACAAATGTGTTATCTACTTGATGAGGCTGTGGTGTGGATACCTAAAGCCCAAGAGCATTGTCTATATGGTGTATTTATCCCCATATCATGACCAACCACGTAGGAAGATTTTGTGTAGGTTCTTTCTTAGGATGATGGTGATTAGAAGTGCATCTGTGTTCGTCAATCCATTCCCATTTCCTGTCTTGGTTCAATCTTTGATGAAAGTTTGCATGGTAGGTTCAGGGTTTGTTTTGTTGGAGTTAGGAGTAGTAGTGCTTTTACCAACTGATCACGTGAATTCCTTCATGTTGATGCCATCTAGATGTTCCTCTTCTAATCTCACAACATAGTCGTTGATGTCTTTAATCTTGGGAACACTATAAACATGTCAAACACCTTAATAGATATTAAGGACATTGAATTGATCCAATATCAATCAAATTTTGATTAAATCATCATTAAAATCACTGATCGCAGCATTAAAAAATTTTATTAAAACCTATTATACCATCACAAACATATGATCCAATCCTTAAAGTGCATAAAATATAAATGTTTGACCTATTAAGTCATACATCATAGAGAATAGGCTTAATCATCTCATAAATCAATAAAAATCTGGAAAGAGAATACATATCTCTTGGTTAAAAAGTCCTTCTTAATCCTCCTAAATTAGTCTCCTAAATTGATCCAATCCATAAATTGTTGTTTTGTTGAGTTTAGGAGAGTGAAAATGTGAGAATAAAAGAGAGATTGTAAGTAAAAATGAGTTTGAGAGAATTTAAGAGAGCATAAGAGTGAAATGAATTGAAAGAGGGCGGAGGAAAGGGTTTAAAAACCCTTGAGGATTCCTCCAACGATTAAATTGGTCATTTGAAAATTGATATAAGTCGGTAACGGTCGAAATCGATAGATACCACCCAGTATAGGTCGGACCGTTACCGCCCGATACAGTCTCGTATCGTCCGATATAGGGTCAAAAATTTGGTATCGCCCGGTAGTGGGCAGTCCGCATGTCAAGAGGCTCTTAGACGAGTACATACCGCCTGTATCTAGCGGTATATATCGAAATTAAAAACATTGAGATATATATATATATATATATATATATATATATATATATGTATGTATGTATGTATGTATGTATGTATGTATATCTTTTCTTTATTTTGTCATTTAGGTTCTACCTTTCATGTTTGAGGAGATGGGACACTTGCAAGAGAACTAGGTGATGATGTTGTTTATGTGGGGGAATTTTATCTAATGTCCTCCAAAGCACTCTTGCTTATTTTGAGCAAGGACTCGATTCGAAGCAAACTCATGGTGATAGGTCATTCCTATCCAGAATGCAGTTTGATAGTATTCCATATTAAGGTTCAATTCAATTAGGAATATATCATATACAATAAAAATAGGGTAACCCTTTTTCCTTTCCTGGACCATTTAGCAAGTTCATTATTTGACTTATATATAATCTATAATTGGCTAGTACCACTATTATAAAATGCTTCTATCTTTTGATGTCTGCCCACTATAGACGTGTATCAGCTATAGCATATGCTATGCAAATATTTTGACCATAATTATCTGGTCGGTGATTGTAATCAAGACTTCTTGTTTTGGAGGCATCTGCAGAAATACAATGCCTATTCAAATCTATTCTCATGTTTAACTGTTAAATAATTGCAGGAGATTTTAGTTTGTCAATAACTTTCTATTGCTTATACTCACACTTATTTTGTGCAAGTCTGTTTGAAGTTGTCTATATCTATTTTGGGAGCCATTAATTGCTAATATATCGAAAAAGATATTTTGCTTTTCTAGTTTCTTGGAGCTCAAAAAATGGTTTTTGGTAAAGATGCAATTATCATCATATAACTTGTTACTAAGGCTGTGCAGCTAACTGAACTTTTGACAAACTCAATGTCTGTTTCTCTAATATTTTGTGATTGAAACCAATGTTTCAGGATCTTCGTGAAAATGTTCCACTTCTGTACTTATGGTATGCTGATATGGAAACAGCACTATCCACTTCTAGCAGCAACACTGAGTTGTTCTCGCAGCGTGCAATTCACATTTTGTCTTGCTTGGGAGGGAATGTGAAGTATACTCCTTTTAATTGTCAACCATCGCCTCTGCAGATCCTGAGAGCACGTCAAGGATTCAAAGAACAAATTAGGAGCTTGCGAAATTTGTGGGCTCGTGGTTCTATAGGGGAACATTCTATTGCTTTTGTCTGTGCAGCTTGTTTGTTTGAGACATTAACCAATGATTCTTGTTCTGGTATTCAAGTTATAGAGGAAGCCTTCTCAATGGTACTTCCAGGTCATTCATCTTCTCTTCTCCTCTGTTTCTTTATTCGAGTTCATCTCTCTCTTTCAACTAATGGTACTTCATCTAGTATGCCTGGGTACTTGTTATGACATAATTTTCTTTTTATCTCATGCTAACTTGATGTCAAATAAAATGCTATATTTAATTATTCCAATGCTTGTCCAAACTCCAAAGGAACAAAATTGACAAATGGAAATAAGTATTGCAAATAGATGGACCAATTTTCGGATTTATAGAGCATTATATTACTGTGCTCTTTTGATTATGTACCCTTTTTGCTGGTAGGCTATTTTCTGTTTTGTCTCAACTTGTATTAAAATCCATTGTCAAGAACTCAAGATAATGGCAAATCCTACAAATAAAAATTCATAAGGCTACCACTAATAAGTGATTCAGGTAGGGTCAATGTACACAGCCTTAACTTTAAATATAGAGAGGCTGTTTTTGTGAAGTTGCAAAGGAGCAACGTTACGTTGTACCATGCATGGAAAATACAACAAATATTGCAAGGCTCATTGAGACTCTGCATGAGCGTAGCTTTGTTTGAAGCTCAACCTTCCTGAGGTGAGCTTTAGTTGCACCTTGTGAGCCTTTTGAAGGTGTCCATGCTCCTTAGCATGTGTATATATTTTTTCACTAACACGGTCTACTATTAAGTGAGGTTCATGTCATTTATTTCTTTGATCTTATTTATTTGCTAAATAAGTCGAGGTCTCTTCAGTTTGAGAAAGGAAACATGATCAACTAGTATAGAGTAGGTAATCAGGTGAAAGGTGTGATTAAAAGGTCTCTGCATATTCTGTTTGTCTTTGTCATTATTCAACTTTGATTCTTTTTTATCTTATGGGTGCTCGAATGTTGTTTATCTTTGTCATTATTCAGCTTCGATTTTTTTGGTTTTTTCATTTACTTCCTCTCTATGGGTGCTCGTATGTTGTTTGTCTTTATCATTATTCAGATTTTTTTCTTTTTGTTTTATTTGTTTACTTCCTCTCTTATGGGTGCTCGTTTGTTGTTTTTCTTCTCCTCTTCTTTTTTAACATTTTTGGTTTTTTTAAGTTTCCAGCTACCATGAGTAGTTACACTAACTAGAATTAGCCACAGTTTATTGTAATTATTTAGACATTTCTGAATGATAACTACATCTTAGTTTATGTTTATATTCCATTTTTATTTATCCTGAGGTCTCTAATTAAATGTGCGTTACTTTATAGTAATGGTCTGAGTTCAAGAAGGTCGTGATGAATCTTAACTTGCATCAAGTTATGGTTCGGCTGAATATAGTCCGACCACCGACAGGTACATGGACCAGCACAAACTGGGCGCTCCGGTCCCGTTCTATTTATATATAGTATTCATTTTTCCTTTGACTCGGGTTTGGGTTGTGACTCCTTATGCTTGCGAGATCTTAATCTGCCACTTATATGCCATCTCTTCCTCCGCTGCCTTCTGTTCTTTTTCCTCATCCTGCATCCTCTTCTTCCTCCTCATCCTTCTTCTTCTTCCTCTTCATTCTTCCTTGTCTTCCTTCGTCTCCTCTTTTTTCCCCCTTCTTGCAAGATCTTAATCTGCCAACCATGCAAGATCTTAATCCGCCATCCATACTCCTCCTTTGCCTCCTCTTCTTCTTCTTCCTCCTCATTCTTCCTCCTCATTCTTCTTCTTCTTCTTCTTCTTCTTCTTCTTCTTCTTCTTCTTCTTCTTCATTCTTCCTCGTCTTCCTTCCTCTCCTCTTTTTGTCCTCTTCTCTCCCTCCCCCAATGATATCATGGTATGTTCGTATCATGTCAGGATGCTGAAACGAACAGGGTTAATGTATCATGTGTCAGTATGCTGAAATGGATTGGACCCAGACCGGTTTGGCCATGAACCAGCATGGGTCCAATAACTGAAACTGCAATCCTTAACATAAAGGTTTTAAATACTCATTTAATAGTTCTGATAACCTGTTAGACTAGCATGATACCTGATATCATTGAAGAAAATAAGATAACAATTTATTGAATGTTACTAAGTTGTATGTTTATTGTGGGTACCTAGTTGAACCAATAAATAGTGTTTGGTACTAGTTTTGAAAGATATTAAAATTCCTAACATGCATGTAAAATGTAAGTCAGAGAACTAGAATGAAAAGCTAGCAATTTTTCATGGAGCTTTCACATACAAAGTGTTTATCGTAGCATCCATTCTTTTTAAAAAATCAATACATAGGATTTGCACTTTAATTTGGTTAGCTCTACTTTCTATTGCTATAGATGGGTTAGTTTTGGGTATGACTACATTTAAGATTTTACAGTTGTGACTCTTGTTGGGAATTCAGTTCTGCAGTATCTTAGGATTAGAGGGAATTTTTTTAGGTATGCAGATTGTTCCATCTTTTATTTTTAGATAATCTGAACTGAATCTTTTTCAGAGCGAAGAAGTCAGAGCCTGCAACTTGAATCCTTGTGGGTCTATTACATTAAGGTGCTTGAGAGACATCTAAAACAGTTCAAGTTCTCAAGGATATGGAAAACCACATTACAAGGGTATCAAATATATCCTTATAATCCAAAATCATTTAGAGCCATGTTACTAGTGAACTACCATTATAGTGTGTCAAGCAAAGTGCGACATTTATTTGATGAATGCTGTCAAAGGTAAGGCTTCATCTCAAACAACCTATAGTTTCTTGATCTTTTGTTTGAATTTAACTGAACAGTGTAGTAATGATGTTTTCTTTTGAACAGTTGAATATTTTATCATTTGTCCTTGAATTGTATATCTATCAACATTTGAGTTGAACTTTTTGACTGAGTTTATCGTAATAAGACTGGAGAATAATTAAGTTTATTTATGTTGGACTTTAACTTGATCTATTGTTTTCTGTCACTCGAGCTCTTTCTTTGAAATCTTTATGATTGTGTGCAAGGATTTAACTTTTGGCTAAGAATTAACATAGGCAACCTACTGGATCAATACAATGTCGGTATAGTGGGCAGCATACTGACCTATATTGCCATACCCAAGGTCATTGAATAAGGTAATAAAATAATAAAAATGAATGAATGATACCAGTACTTAGTTGGACTGGTAAAAACTGGTTTGTCAACCTGTACAAATGAGATTTAGAACCTTTTTTTTTCATGTTGGATAGAATTTAAGTGGCTTGATACTCCAGAAAAGTGACACCATTGTGGCATTTGTGTTTTGTGTGCAATGGACTTTGATGCATTCTTCATGATATCTTAGTGACTGGCCTCCGAGCACTTTGAACTGATTCAGTTGGGCGACTTCGCATGTTTGCTGCCTACGCAGGTGCCTGAGCCTACAAACTGGGCGGTCTAGGTGCTCGCGGGCAATAAATATTGTAATCGTGATTTGGAACGTAGGATCTTCTGATTCTATGACCTAGATGAAAGTTGGTCAGTCAATTCAGTTTAATTGGATCGTAGCTTGGACTTGCAAGTTGATTCTATTATATAGGTTTAAAAGATGAGAAAAAGAAAACATTGATCTGTTCTAACCGATTGACCTGCTGTTAACCTAGCAAAGAAACCTTGATGCCTCGTCTTGCCATGCTACCACATTTCAGCATCTTGCTTGGCCACCTCACCTTATTGTCTCGCCTCACTTCCTCACCTTGTCGGCTCGCTGCACCACCTTGCCACCTTACTGCCTTGTTGCTGTGCTTTATGTAGCTCCTCTTCTCCCCTCCCTCCTCTCTATTAATAACCCTCTTTTCCTTCCCTTCTTCACCTTTTGTCTCTCTATGACTATATCTATTGGACAGATAGGATAGAGGAAATTGATTAATCACTTTACGAATGATTAATTAAATTGATTAATCATCTGTTCCATTATTGTATAACTAGATAGGAGAATCTATTCTATTTTTCTTCTTACAGCAGTATCTAAAAATGCATTATTTTTGCATAACTGAAAACTGTTTCATATTTTTTATAATTTTTATATTGGTGAACATCTCGTTTTCCTCGCGTGAGTGCCTAAGCGAGAACCTAGCACCACAGGCATTTTGGAATGCTTGTGCCTTTTGGTGTCCAATGCCTTTGACAATATCGTGAAAAGGGAATATGGATGTTTAACAAAAGAAATTTTTTTTGGGAGATGAACTTTGGTAGTAATAAGAAGCAGTGAGGTCATCAGACGCTCACTTAGGTGCCTAGGTGAGGCGAGGCATGAGAGCCTCGTAACTGGTCTGCATTGGTGATTGTGCTTGGGTGATGCTTATGCTGGTCTTGGGCATTATGTCACAGACTTAGCTAGTTAGCTTAAGTCATGTTATATTTTTACATGTCTGTCTACAAATGGTTACTCTCTTTATAATCTTTAAGGGTCCCCAAGGATTTGCAAAAGAAAAAATGAGTTAGCAGAACCATTAAACTTAGGATCCCACGAGTAAACATTTTAGCGAATACTTGTTAGGTAGTGTAAAATATAAAGATGAACTTTGCAAGCTTTGAACGATTATGCAATAAAGGAACCAAGGTAGCTCATCGTGCCTAAAAATCCCTATGAACAAGTTCTCATGCCTCTTAAATGTAACAACCCGAATAGTCCCATATCGGAAGTAGGTTAAAACTAAGGTTGACTTATAAGAGTCTAATGGGCGAACTACTATTAACTTTAGCTTATGTATTTTGGCCAATGGTTTGGGCTTCAACAAAGTTAATAGGCTAACTATCACATCAGGTCGGGTTGTAATAATTGGTATCAAAGCTGAGTTAGTATTAGGGCATAGTGAGGAGCACGAGTAGGAAAGGACTGCTCGTGGACAGAGCTAGAGAGCACGTCACAACGTGGAACCACCATTGGGCCAAGCCCTTAAGTAAGGGAGATTGTAATACCCTGATTAGTTCCATATTGAAAGTGGGCTACGAGAATGATTGATTTATACGGGCTTGATGATTGAACTACTGTTAACTTCAGCTTATGCATTTTGGTTAGTGGTTTAATCTCAACAAAGTTAACAAGTCAGTTATATCACTAGGTCAAGTTTTAACACTAAAGTTGATTGTTTGGGTCAAACTTGACCTGCTTTGGGTCGATATTATATGTACCATCCAAAACATGTTGGTCCGCATACTGGTCAGTAGGCAGACCAGCACGTACCATTTCAAGTGTACGTCCAACATTGTTTATATGTAAGTTTAACATGCTGTTATACTAGATATTACTATTTTACAAGATTTTTGGTTGGAAATGGAATTTCTAGTACAGGTCCAGTATGGGTGTACCATTTGATTTACCTTCGTCCATGCACCAATAAGCTACTAGACTGGTAAATATCGCTTGTCCCGAACCATGCCGGACAGTATCATGAACCTTGTATGTAATTATATATTAGTTGTCACTTGGAGTTCCTGAAAGTTGGTATCATGTTTTGCACTTGTTGCACATGGAGCAACCATAAAAGGCCACTCTCAGTGGGCACCAGAAAGCATTTCATAGCTGTAAACTAAAGTGTCTATTATTGTGACAAAAAAAGTTCCAATGCTGGATGTTGATGTCAAGTAGCTGTAGGTCCTATATCCTTAGATAGATAATGATTGGACTGATCTTGCTTTCTTGCTCGTTTTTGCTTTGTTGGCCCGCAAAAAATTCTTCAATTTGTAATTATATCACATCATTCCAATAGGTGCTGAAAGTCACCTTCTAATCATATCTTGCTTGCCAATTTCCCCAGATATCCATCTGTAATTATGTTTCTTTTCGCATTATCCTTTGAAATTGGTGGAGCTGGTTCTGAACACAGGATTCATAGTCTGTTTGAGAAAGCACTAGCTAATGAAAAGTTGCAGAAGTCTGTGTTACTGTGGCGCTGCTACCTTGAATATGAAGCAAATATATCACATAACCCATCAGCAGCAAGAAGAATTTTTTTTAGAGCTATTCATGCATGTCCATGGTATGAGCTCTGCGTTCATAAATTAAATTTTGTTAACTTATTTTCTGCTCTTTATTATACTCTCCTGTTCCTAATTTGGAAACTATTCTAGTGTTCAAGGAAGTGCTAATGGGTGCCTACTTGCTGTGTTTTTATCAGATAATCTCATTTTGTATGTCCTTTCTGCTTAGTATATAATAATTATTTTCCAAATAGTTCTTTTGTTGATTAGAAATTGTTGTTTTGTGAATTTCTCCCGTTGAAGAACTTCCACATTTTCTGAATTCTTCTATCTGGATGAATCTGTGGTTGAACTTTTATTGATTGTTTGTTGACCTTGTACCATCTCTCTGTATATATTTTTTGTAAGGCTTTCAAGGGGTTAATCATTGTTATAAGTTATATTGTGATTCTCAAGTCATAAGAGAATCTAGATAGTTGATAGAATAGGAATCTTTTCTTCTTCTACTTTTTTTCTATACTTTTGACTGGTTTTGATTCTGTTAAAAGGAGGTTTGAAGAAAGTCTAAAATTTTTTGGGATATATTTTCTTTTTTGTTTTTAGGCTACATTCGTGGTTTTTCGTAAGTAGATTTAGCTTACTATAGGTCTAGTTAGGTGCTTGAGTTAGATCTTGATTGGTTAGGGTTGACCTAGGTCATATTTGGACTCTTTGTAATGTGGAGAGGGAAAAACAATGCAATGATGTTTAGCAAATTGACAAATTTCACACTGAAATGGAGAACTGGCATTGTTTATGAACACTGAAGGCAAAAACTTTTGCAAATAGGGAAATCTTGGGTGGCCTAATCTATAGTGCCACAACATTATTTCACTACTAGTAGAGAGGGTATTGTTATTTATTATCAATTGAGCTTGTCCATTCCAAGTAGCATCCTCTTCAAGATAATAAAGTCCTTCACTAATCATCCTCCCCGAATACAGGTCCTGAAATTCACTGTGAGAAGGTAAGAGCTTAGCAACACAATGCAAATTCTTTTTTATTAATAGACAAGAAGTTACAAGATAAGTAGGGAACATGAAGCACAGAATTCAATACAAAGCAAGGTTCTGAATACAATACCGTACCGGTGTACTGAGCTATGCTTGGTATGGTACAGTATAGCGTATCGAGCGGTACACCAGGGCATACCGAGTAGTACGCCTAAACATAGCGAAACCAAAGTGTAAAATCTCCTGATAAATTATACAACACACAAACATATTAAAGGTAGGTAAACACTACCGGCCAGTACTAGTGCCATAGTTCAAAATCTCATTTTGGCGACCCTAAACACACTAATAAAAGCAAAAGCTCCACAGGAGCAACGTTCACTAGGCTTTAGCTATCCGATCTGATCATAAACCCCAACGAAAACCCTAAAAAATCTAAAATAACATAGCCAAATCAGTCTTTAGGCAAATAAACGAATAGGAGAACAATCGAACAAGCAGATCCAGTCAAAGAAGGTCGAAATCAAAGCGAAAACTGATTGAGAAACAACGAATCGACTCCCCAGGCGGCAGAAGGATACATTTAGCAGAAGGAGCAAGGGCCACAACCGCCATGGTTGGATCTAGAGGTCGTGGAGGAGCTGGAGTAGCGGGCGATTCCGAAAACGATCGGATGGCCCAAACCTTGGAGAGGGTGGCTGGAGGGAAGGAGAAACCCTAGAAGAGAGAGGAGGAAGTGGGCATCGCCACGAGAGCGAGGGAGAGAGGGTTCTGGTCCTGGTGAGAAGTTAATAAAATAGCACCATTGCTCTACCCTCGCCATGAGAGCCGAATTCTAACTCGATATAGGGCCAAATGACTAATACCACTCGGTAGCAGACAGTTTGCGTACCGATTTGCTGACGGGCTGGTACATACTGCTTGTACCAGGCGGTATGGTACGATATTGCAAACGTTGATACAAAGGAATTTGAAATTGCAATCGTGCCTTTTCTTGCTATAGAAGAAAGTGATCCATCAGCAACTTTTATTTTAGAGTTCCCAGAACAAGATGTGTAGGAGGAAAACAAATGTGAAAGGTTGGTCATATGGTCTATCGTGCCTGAATCTATGATCCAAGGAGCCTTATAACCAAAAGAAGCAGACGAAACAATTATCTTTCTTGGCCAAAGAGCAAGATGATGAAGGAGAAGGATTAGGATTTTGGGATTGGTTCAGAAACTTAAACAATTGTTCAATTTGTTCTTTCGTGAACAGAGGAATTTCTACTCCTTTAGAGTTGGTGGCAGCTTGATGGTCTACTTGAAATCCTTGGATATTAGCCTTCTTTGGAGCTCGATTGTTCTTTCAGTTGACTAGTTTTCTATGCATCTTTCAGCAAGTTCCTCTTGTGTGTCTTGGTTTATTGCAAAAATCACATCAAACTTTGCCTTTCTTATATCCCTTCCTTTAAGTACGTTGCACAATATTAGCAGCAGAATTAATTTCAGCTGTCATAACAAATGCAGAATTTTCTGCAGCCATAGATGGAGTAGAAGATCCCATCATGACTTGTCTTCTACTTTCCTCTCTCCTAACTTTAGAGAATATAGCTTGGAGAGACGACAATGGATCCTTCCCCAATATCCGCCCACAGACTTCATCTAGTTCTTTGTTTAAACTTGCCAACAATTGAAAGACTCAATCACTCAAGCATTTTTTGTGTACCGAGCACTATCAGTAGCATATGACCATTTTTTCAAAATCATAAAAAATATCAAGCTCTTACCAGAGTGTCTTCAAGGTGTTAAAGTATTTTGTAACACTAGTATTACCTTGTTTAAGATCTCTGATCTTGTTTGTAATCTCAAATACTTGAGCTGAATTATCCATATTTGAATATGTCTCGACCATAGCATTCCACAACTCCTTTGCTGTTGGCAAAAACATATATGTTTAGTCAATTTCTGGTTCCATAGAGTTTATCAACTATGATATGATCATGGAATTTTCAAAATCCCACGCTCCGAACTTGGGATCATCCTTTGCAGGTGTTGACGTTAATCCGGTCAAATAGCCTATCTTTCCTCTTCCTCGAATATACAACTATACAGACTGAGACTAACGAAGAATTTTTTTCCCGTTGAGTTTGTGCATTGTAATCAGCAAGGATGGTTTGTTGCCTAAGTTGTTTGTTGGAGATGGAAGCATTGGTTTCAGCTTCTCTCCTCCAGACATAATGGTGCAAGTTTTTCGCAAGCAAACAAGGAAGAAGAAATAGTTGGGATTGATCTAAAGAGTGGCATAACAGAGGAAATTTTTTTTAGCAATTAAGGCTAAAAAAAGAACAAAATGATTCTAGTAGGAATCGAGCTTTCATACCATGAACACAGAGGTATTTTGCAAAAGAATACAAATTTTCTGTTCATCGTTTTCTGTATAAAAGGAAGATAAATAGGCTGATTACAAGTTGTCCAACTAAAGAAATTAATTCTGTACAATATTTCATTCTAATCTATTTACTATAATATGAGCTGATTTGATCCTAATTGTGTGGTCCAAAATAGGAGATAGATTCCCTTAATCATAGGATTATAGAATCCCTTAATTATGAGGTTTCCTATGTTCAGAACCCCTTAATCATGGGATTTCCACAGTTAAGATATGATTGTCAATTTGTATTTTCCCTTCAAGAGCAATTTCCAACATGCCTCCTGGTCTCACCTAGTTGTGTATCAGTAGAAGTATGTTACACTACAGGTTTGCTTTTCGGTTATGGAAAAGATGTAAGTTGAATCTGACAGCTGAAGGTCATGCTTAAACTTTGGCAAGAAAGTCCCATGGGTGGGACCTGGCCCATAAAAGATGAGTCACCAACTGCTACTAATTTGGATTAGTGCTGCCATCAATGTTTTATTTCTTGTTCTCCATTCACCTTTTGGGTGCTGCATGTTTATTATTGGCAAGACTTATTACAAGGAAGGCTCTTTTAAGTTCTTTATTCGGCTTTGGCATATTGTTATGTTGACAGAATCTACCATTCTTTATCTTGTGAGTTGCAGTTATTCCAGTAGGTTAGGCCTTCTGTTTCTATGAGATACTGCAGATGGCTTTAGTACCTTGACTTTCATTTGGTTGGTCTGGTTAGTTAAAACCATTTCCTTTTTGTCAGCAATTGATTGGAAAGTCAGAGCATGAGAAACAACACTACTTCTATTTGCATGATTGCATGTATGGCTTCTTGTTACCTCTTTAAGGATTGCCAAAAAGTTGAAGAGAACCTGCATCCATTGCTTTGAATCTGTGAATACTTTGATGTCCACTGACGCATTCATAGCCTGTTCAACTCTGGATACTTTGCATTTTTTTTTCGGCATACTAGAATATAGAAATTCTTCATTCTTGCATAGAGCACAGTGGAACTCCATTTAAGAGTTTCAAGTCATACAGAAGCTTTCATGTATCATGGATCATCTACGTTTTATCAATATCGTGGTAATTCTTGCGGTGCTCTTTTTCTGGTGTTCTCTTGTATCTACCCTTGATGAGTAGGAATAAGCTATTGAATTTCTTGTGACCTTGTTAGTAGTATTGAAATATAATCAATTATGACTGTTTAATTGGTTTATTTATTTATATTTTGCATCAACCTGATTCTGTTGCTGTTTCTTAGTCAGAGGACATACATTCATGAGTGAAGTTTGCTACTTCTTTGACAGAATTGTATATAGGTGTTGCCACTGTTAATCCACTTTCTCTTTCTTTCCAGGTCAAAACGGTTATGGCTTGATGGGTTTCAGAAATTAAGCTCTATTTTGTCTGCAAAAGAGCTATCAGATCTCCAGGAAGTCATGCGTGACAAGGAGTTGAATCTTAGAACTGACATCTATGAGATCCTCCTGCAGGATGAGGTGCCAGCATAATGACAGATTGTTTCACATTCTGTGGTTCCAATATGCTTGCGTTGTCTACTGCTGCTGATTGTTCATATTCTGGGATAACAGAGTAAAAGGCTTTTGTTGTTGATTATTGAAATTCTCGGATAACAGACAAGATGATGATACGATGTTTATGTTGTTGTTGATTATGAGATCCTCCTGCAGGATGAGGTGCCAGCATAACGATAGACTGTTTCAGGTTCTGTGGTTCCAATATGCTGATTGTTCATATTCTGGGATAACAGAGAAAGGCTTTCGTTGTTGATTATTCAAATTCTGGGATAACAGACTAGATGATGATACAATGTTCTGCATTGAAACCCCATTTGTGTAGGTTTGCTGCTGGGGCATAAACCTTTGTCCTTTAAGAGTTTGCATGAATAATCAATCTGTCTGACCACTTGTTCCAAGTGTTGTGGTTCCAAGTGTTGTGGTTGCTGAAGGCAGACGTCGGTAGGAGAAATTATTCATATGCAGTGTTTTTTGAACGGGAGCAGAGAAGGGGTAGCAGCAAAAGAGAACAATGCTTTATTTGGTTGTCAGCTGCAGCGATGAGAATCCAGTGGGTTCATGGTGATACAAAGACTACTTAACAATCTGTGTATTAAGGCTTTTGTGAGATTTGGCTCCTTTTCAAATGCAAAACAAATAAATGGATGTCACACTATGTTTTGCTAAAGCCATTATTAACAGCAAACAAGCTCTTCTGCTTCTGAAAATTAATTATGGCCAAGTTTGAATCAGAGGAAGGGGATTGACATGTAGCAAGTTTCAGAAGCGTCTCAGTTGCCTTGTCATGATAATTTATAGTTTTCATTAATTCAACTATAAAAACTTATGTCTCATTGAGAATTCCTGGTATAATATTTGAGTCTATATTATTCATATGAGACTATAAAGGGTGGTAGACCTTCATAACATAGGGTGGTATCTGCCGCTTCCTAACCTTCATAATATATTATTCATTTGGTTGGTCTGGTTAGTTAAAACCTTCATATCGACCCACGGATAATATTTGAGTCTACAAAGGCGGAGGCAACGAGGGAGGTAGTATGAGTGGTATCTGACGCATTATAAGAAGAATTATAGAGAAAATATATTATCAGATAATTTTTTTGGGATATTGTGCTATCATCTCAGTAGAAATGTACTATTGAATGGTAAATCTATGACTCAGATAAGTGGGATGGTATTTAAGCCCACTTGTCTATAGGATAGGGTTTGATTCGTTCTTATTTAATATGTTTTCGTCTATCTAATTATTATATTTTTTAAAAAATATATGAAAAGCATATGACATATAATATAGGGTTAAGGTTCATTAGCTCACGTGGTTTTGATCATGGATCACTTAACTTTTTATGATTTATTCGTATCTAAAATAATTATTATATTTTAAAAAACATAGCATATAACTTCTTATGGTTTATTCGTATCTAAAATAATTATTATATTTTAAAAAACATAACACATAGGCTCCTATCAAGTTATGCTCACTCATAATAAATTATTAATATAATGATACGTGTAGTTTTAAGTTTAAAAAAAAATCTATTTTAGCCCCTATAGATTTTGTCATGGATCACTTAAGCCCTCATGATTTTATCAATATTTAAAATAATCCTTATATTTTTAAAAACATAACACATCTTTTGTCGAATTAATAGACATTAGAGTTTGTTTGCTTACGTGACATGTTGACTTACAATAAATTATTAATATAATAACACATAATTTAAATTAAAAAATTGAGATTATCATCAATTGCGGTCGGAGGTGTCGTTGTGGAAGTGACCACCAGCAATAGCATCGAGCCATTGCTACCTAGCAGGGTGTCATATACATGCAACCTCTCCTATGCTAACAATAAGCTCGGGAACTTTCGATCCTACCTCAGGTGGATGTGCATTAACTAGTCTGACGCTATGCATGCAATGGTCTCTTGATTCCTCTTCCTCCTCTCGGACGTCTTTGTCCCTACCACCTCTCATTTCGTCCTCTCTTGGCCCCCATCCATTGCGCTTATAACGTGATGGTCCAACTCTCCCTCACCTTTGCCTCCAACCTTTTCTACCTCTACCTCTTCGCCTTCGTCCACTACCACAGCCTCTATAGCTTCGTCTTTCTCAACAAGATAGATATTTTTTTTTAACTTAAATTATACATCATTATATTATTGGTTTATTGTGAGTCAACATGTCACGTAAGTAGACTCTAACGTCTGTCAACTTAGACTTGACGGGAGAGACTTATATGCTATGTTTTTAAAAATATAGAGATTATTTTAGACACAAACAAAAAATCATAAGGGCTAAAATATATTTCTTTTTTTAAAACTTAAATTACACGTATCATTATATTAATAGTTTATTATGAGTTAAAAGGATTAATATGTTATGTTTTTTAAAATGTAAAGATTATTTTAGACGTAAGTAAATCATAAGGACTTAAGTAGTCTACGAGCAAAACTACATGAGCTAAAATAAACCTTAACCCTATAATATATGTGTACGATGAAGAGAAAAACAAAAAGAAATACATCAGTAGGTAAATACAAATACATAATGAATGTGATGAAGTTGAGTTGTTCATTATTTTTGTACTTATTATTTTCTTGCATAAAACGCATGTGTTATTTTTACTGATATGATGTGAATAGCTATAATGTGTCAAAACTCTTGATAGGATTTTATGAATTGATGAAAGTGTTGATGATAGAAAAAAAAAAGAGTCTTGTATAGTGTTAATCTTATAAATATAGTGATTATTATTTTTATAGTTATAATGTGTATTTTTTTTTTCACTTGGGTGATTGTGAGTTATAATGTGTCTTGTATAGTCTAACTCATGACTATTTTTAATGCATCTGTCACGTCTCAGATTTCGGAGCATGACAATACTACTGATGATAGAGAAAAAGAGTGACTTGAAAAATACGAAATAGATGTATAAATATAGTGATTATCATTTTTATAGGTATAGTGTGTATTTGTTTTTCACTCGAGTGATTGTGAGTTAGACTGGCTTTTCTCTATTTTTTGAAGTATAGTTTGACTTGAACTAACTAATGACCATTGCAGAGGATCATCACATCTCAGCTTTCAGAGCATGACCAATACCAGATGTATCTGTCGTGGGCTTAGCTTTACAAAGCAAGCACGATACATACTATTTATTGTTACATGTTCAATCTGAATCTTAAGCTATGTTTACTAAAAAAGAATCTTAGTATTGAACACACGGGGCTAATTATATATTATTCTTTTTAATTAGTTATCTTTAACATTCTGATCTCTACACTTTCATAAATATATATATTGAGATCCATATACTTACCAAAGTAAAATATTTCTATACAAAATTAAAAAAATAAATTTATGATTAAAAATAAAAAAAGAGAAAGAGTTTTGTTAGAACAACCAGGTTAAATAAGGATCAGGATGGATAATATGTAATTAGCATTTGCCTACCCTATGTATAGTCCACTATTTGTTACTAAGGAGCGTAATGTAATGTAGGGATATATCTTCTCTAAGTCATAGTCAGACGACGTCCACCTATGATTGGATGGTTCAAATTGATTACTCATAGGTCTCTTTAGGAAAGATTACATGAGTGAGGAATTGGAATTTGTATTCCTATCGGAGGGGAATGATCGGAGGCAAGAGCATCATCCATCACATGAGTCAAGACTTCATGGGCAAACTTGCCTTGTAGTAACTTTTTGGCAAGGATTAGACCAATGTATAAGGCAGACCCAAAAACTTTCTGGATTGTCTATATGCAGACCAACACTCGGCAGAAATCTCTTCGAGTGTCTAAAAGTATCAATAGCTAATTCTACAATCACTCCTTACTGTAATCCCCTAACTTGGCACCTATTTGTGGTCGGCAGCCCACCGGAGCACCGACCGGAAGTTGCTGCTCTTGAAGGGCCGGAGCTCAGTCTATATCAGGTAGAATGTGGTGGCTTATAAAATGACTGAGCAGTTGTAAAAACAAAAGATATTGAGGAAGAAACGAAAAATGCAATTACCAAGAAGCGCTAAAGAGGACCGACACTAGTCTTTTGCTAATTACGCAAAAAGTCATCCAAGACACAGTTATATGAGCTCAACTAATTCAACTGACATTACTAGAAATATAACAGAACAAATGATGATGTGAACAGTTATACATACCCGGTATTCCACATATTCCCTCTTTGTAATGCTGTTAGCTAACAGTATTCGACATGTTATTTTGATATCGAGTAGTCTAAAAAATGTAACTTCAGGAAATGGATCGGGAGTGGTTTGTTACTCGAAAATTTTTTCCCCCGTTGCAAATATTAAAAATATGAGAGAACTAATTATGCAGAGATAACCTGGAATAAAGAACACACTTCTCCAACTTTCGGAGCTTGAAAGATCCACATCGTCTTTCTTTGCTGCCTCTAGAATCCTTCCTGTGAGTCCGACACCAACGATACCAGCCAAGGTCCCAGCAGTGTTGGAAATTCCCATGACAATTCCTGCGTATCTTGGAGCCACATCCATGTGGTTTACCGCAAATCCAGCTCTCCCGAGTGCTAAGAAACCAAGAGAAACCGAGGAGCAGAGCACGGTTCCTCTGGAATTTCTAAATGATGGAAGGGCCATTAGAGCAAGGGCAGAAACGATAAAACCTATGGTGTTGAGAAGTTTACGTGTCTTGGTCACCGAAAAGATCCTTCTTGTAATCAAATAATCGGCTAACACTCCACCTATGTTTGAAAATATGAACATGTTTAGATAAGGCATCATTTTGGAGGATCCCATCTCCTGAAGACTGAGCTGAAGGCCCAGTTCAAAGTATGTTGGCAACCAGTTCATAAGAACATAGAGCGCATAGTGGAAAGTGAAGTTGTTGACCACAATTGCCCAGACTGGTAAGCTGAATATCATTCTCTTCCATGGGATTTTACCGAGGGACCGTATGCTTCCAGCGCTCGGGATTCTCTTCTCTTTGAGAGTTGAAACTGGTAACATGGAATCTCCAAAACCAGCAGCAATGGCTTTCGGATGGTCAGAACGAAGTGGGTCGCTAGCAAACCTGAACCACATAACGGACCATGTGACACCCAAGGATGCTTCAACCAGAAAAACTGACTGGGCCCCACCGTATTTCACCAAACTCGGTAGTAGGAGCATACCACCGGCTGCTCCTAGGTACATCCCTGAAGTAGTAAGAGACACAGAACGAGACCGCTCATGCGGAGGGACCCATTGTGCTAGAATTGTGTGAATGGACGGAAATATAAAACCTTGCGCCACCCCTACGAGCAAGCGGGAGAGCACCATTATATACATTCTGTTTGCATCTAATGGGACCAAAGCACACGTTAGTGACCACAGCACAAACGAAAGAAGCAGAACACGTCTTCCTCCAATGTACTGTGCAGCCCAACCTCCAGGCACTTGTGACACGACGTATCCATAATAGAATGTCGAAAGTATCAGGCCCTTGCTTGATTGATTCACACCGATTGCATCTGCAGCCGCCGTATAAGCAATTGAGAATCCGATGCGCTCAATGTAGCATACACTTGTGCAGATGAAGGTCAATAAAATAATAGCATACCGCTTTGGAACTCTCATTTCATCAATTTTTCTGGTTGGTCTTTGTAAATAATGTGCCAGTGTCCCAATTGTTGTCCTGGTGTTACATTACTCTTCAATAGAATTATCCCTACACGATTCTGTTGTTCTGTGTTTTTCTAGCATAAAGACGTCTTAAAGCAGAAGCTATAGTTCTTGAAGCAATTTCCATAAAAGAAATCTAAGAATCCAAAACTAGTCACGTAACTGAATGTAATTGGAGTCGAAAGATGACAATCGGTACCTGGATGCCTGATACAGCACACGAAAAGAATCAGAATCCAAATCTTATCTTGTGAGTTAGTCTACACGAAAGGATTCTCAAAATTGCATGTTATATAATGTTGACAATTCAATGAAAGAAAATTGTTTGTTAAAATTTCCTACAATCAGCAATATGATACAATTTCATTAGCCCAGATTCAAGGGATGAGTATGTTGGATGTGATTTTATCAAGTCTAACCAAGATGCAATAGAAAATTGGACAACTAATAATTAAAGAATATAATAACATAAATGTCAAATAGCAAAGAAATAGTTGCTCTATAACTTTCCAAATGAAAATATCAAAAATCAATATTTATCTGACAGCAGTGGGAAGAGAGGATCTTGTGTTAGTGAACATAATATCATTCTCTTCAAGCATGTAGTCCCGTGAAGAACTTCACAAAGTATATTCAGCTAATTCAGTCACTGACTAAAATTTTGTCTCAATATTTGATGTTATCATCATAACCATTCAAAATTATAAGCATAGAACTAAGCAACCGGAAAACTAACAGTAGAGGTTTAACAAAATCAATTTACTACTGAACGAATATGAATCTTAAATAGGCCTCTGATCCAATTCTAAGTAGATAAAGTTGCAATCTCGTGCTATTTATAAGATATTCACAATTTCCAAGGAAAACAATACAAAAGGAGGGCTCACAGTCCCAGATTATTGAGTAAAGCTATTTAAACAAAGAAAACTTCCAGTTGACAATCATTTCTTTTATCTTCAGGCCATGTTCCCTGACAGTGTTAAACATGTTTGATAAAAACCTAAGCCTTGATGGTCGTAAAGGAGATACTGGATCATACTGGAGCATTTAAAACACAAGGATACCAAACAAAGGGCATTATATGATGAGACTTCAAAGTCATAGCCTGAAGAGTGTTAGATAACTTTGGTGTTCTTTTATAAAGTTTTATGGTATTCAAAGATATTTTAGGCTTAGGTACTGTTCATTACATTTTTCATGTAACTGAATGGTGAATGAGAAAGAACTAACTTCATTAAGAAAAGTACAGATTGCAGATTGTTTATTCATTTATTGATTCTGATCAGACTAACCTAGATAAGGAAGCTCATTTCTGGCAACATACTCAAAATCCCGAACAGGAGCAGAGATAAGAGTGTTTAGATTAGAGTTTTCCCACTGAGAAAGAAAAGTATCAATTGATTATCTACTTGGAAGTTAGATTCCTCTTATGGAAGGGTTTCTCACATTTTAACGTCACTTTGGTACATCTTTTCTCCTTAATCTCTCTGGATATAAATGTGCATAACTCTATTCTTCCCATTTTCCAATTTTTTGAGAAGGGACATTAGACACAGGATGCAAGCCTCAAATCATCCTTTGACTAAAAGTAGGACATAAGACTCATTCAATCTAGTTCAAGCACAGAAGTCCACCAAGGGGCATCATCCACCATAATGGTGGCCAATGTGCAACTTGTGCAAGACGAGGATTGAACTTCTAATCCCACACTAAGGCGATAGAATCTGCAATTAACTAGAAGGAAAGATGTCTAGTGTAACTCCCATTCCCTCCATATTATTGTCCACCAGATTTTTTACATCCTATTGAACTTTGTCCAATGTATCTGAGAACATATATGTCGCTTAAATAAGTTAACTCAATCTTCACTCAACTAATCACCCGTAAATTACTCTAGAAAACTTCATACATGATTAGTGATGCAACATCACCTTTCTGTAACCTTTTCCCTACCTCACAGATGCCATCTCTCCCATTCTGGTTGTCACCCTCCTCGCCATCAACCCCTTCCAATCTGCAGTTTCCTCCAACTCATTGCATTGGACCATATGATCTTCTCTATCTTAACTATTCAAAGCAGAAGAAATCGCCAACCCTTGTCACCAAACTGTCCCTTTCTCTTCTTCTAATCTGAAAGATTTTTAATAAAATATGCACTACTGATTCCCTTTTTTTTTTTTTCTTTCCAGTGTATTATTTTTTGTTGTCGTTTATAACTTTTCCCCCTTTTTCTAAATATTGCTTCATTGTTGTACTACTTGATGAATGCAATATTTTTTTACTTCTTTTCTCCACATTCTTTTAAGGTGGCTTCCAATTCTGGGCCTTCAATACATAAATCTTACCGATTAATGGTTCATTTAATGTTATTTTTTCTTAGACTAATTCAGAGATTTCTTTCATTGTGGAAAATGTTGTTTATGGTCGGACATTTTGTTCTCTTCAGTAATTCCCTAACATACAGAATACAATCCAACCAGCAATTTTTTAACACTTTCTGATATAATATTTTTGATAATTTTAAATTAACCATGTAGTTAGTTCTTAGGTTTATTCATTCAGAGATTTCTTTCATTGCATAAAATGTTGGTTCTGCGATTCCTTAGCACGCAGAATATCATCAAACTAGCTTACTTGTAAAATTTTTCTAATGTTATATGTAATATATATATATATATATTATAGTTTAAAAAAAACGTCTTAAAATTAAACATATACAATCCGATCAGTTGACCCACTGACTGGATAGCAGTGGACAGCAACCGCAGTGACCAGACCCTTGAACAGTCACTGTCCAGTATAGGTACCCTTACGCGTTCCTAATTTTCTCAGAAAGGTTTATCAATGCTTACGATCACTAGTTGCTTACACACACTTGTAAATGATGTTTAAATTGCACAACAGAGTGATACATGTCTCGACAATCTAAGAATTAGCAGAAACTGGCCGATCCGGATCTTAATTGGCCATGTTTGACCACGATCTTCCGGATCTGCCCGACCCCCTCTTTTAGATTGTCGACCTCCCCGGAACAAAAAGGAATCTGCCAGGTTCGACCGATTCCGGATGCATTCAGGCCGTTAACGACCAGATCCAGTAGGACCAACTCGGAGAGGAGAAAGAGGGGTACGAAGAGGAAGAAAACAGAATGGGAGGATGAAGAAGAGAAGAGAAGGGCGAGGTACCTGGCTGGTCACAGCCGCCGCTGGCCCGATGCGTTCGTTCGCGTTACAGAAGATCGCGGGCGAGGAAGTGGGTAAAAACAGACGACGGTATATAATAATTATGACGCCCGAAAAGAAGGACCTCAGTAGTAGGTCACGATTCAGCGGTTTCAGGGTCTGGTGTTAGAACCGAACCGTTCCCTTTGAACCGGAACCGGTCGAAAATAAAACCACTACCGAGCATGAAGCTTCTTTTAGTTTGAATATGTTGGATATTTGCATTTGGAACGATATTTAAGTCGAATGCTGCTGTTCTTTGAATTTGATTATTGACGTGGGGAAAATGATATCGATGCCAAGTCAATACATTACGTACATTTGATAGTTTGGTTGAATTTTTGTATTCGAATAACATTCTACGATTCGATAAAACTACCTGCGATCGAATAGCTGTCGACTAAATGCAAGCAGTTATGTATCTCATATAAAAAATAAAACCTCGATGTATGTCCATTAGATCTCTCCGGCAATACTTTTAACGTAAGCTCTTATTTTATTTCAAATTAGTTACCCAAATTTTGATAAAATTAATTGATAAATTTGATGAATTGATATGCTTTTAAGATAAGCAATGTTATGATAAAGTTGACATGTCTAATGATTGATGATATGCTAAAAAGTAGAGCCTTCGAAGATATACCAAAAGAGTGGTTGATTTATTAATGTTTTTATCAATATCAGTCTTGACAAATTTAAACCGATATAAGGCAAAATAAAACCCACTTCTCGTGAAAGCCATTGAGCTTAAAGTTGGACTAAATTGAACCCATTAGAAAGTTAAACAAATAACCTTAACTAGTTTGAGGTGGTGGCACCGCGAAGCCTAAACGATAATACCTATGTTTTGTTAACCTTTTTGATTGACGATGGTACTAACTTAGGACAATGGTGGCACGTCCAGAATTAAATTTATAGCTCATGTCAAAAGTTATGATAATATTGTTACTTTGTTGCATATATTGTGATGTACAAAAACATTCTATGTTGGTTAAATGATTTGCACTATGATTAGCACCAATCTTTTTTTTTTTTCCTGTCTGTTGAGCATCAAGGAGCTGAGCTCATTAATAATAAGGACGATCAATCTACATGCTGTACGTGCACTATGTTGATACTACCATGCAAAGCAAGTTTAACATAGAAAAGTTAAGAGAAGGGAAAATTGATGCTTATAAAAAATATACATAGCTGAATCACTGACAAGAACACTACAAAAAGTCTAGGGGAAAATTTATGCTTGGAAAAAATATATATAGCTGAATCGCCGACAAGCACTCTAAAAAAGTCTAGCAGTCAAACAGGAGTGATACAGATTGCATAACATGATGGGTTAAGAATGATAAATCCAAAGGGATAATTATCTGTTTTGTTAATTTCCACTAAGCAGGAAGATGGAATCCTACATAGATCTTCCCAGTTTGTTTAACACCAAAGCACATCCAGAATAAACAATTAAGTCCGCAGAAATGTCAGTTGTACAAGTTATCATGAACACTAAAATCAGATTGCTGGTCAGACAATAGTCAGCAAATATGAAACTGAGTTTGCATTGGCAGATAAGTAATTTGATAATCAGAGCTAAATCAGATTAATAGGGGGAGGAAAGCCAAGAATTGTTACATTTGCAAACATCCAAAACAGAGTGATGATGTAAAACTAATTTTCAGGGACAACGGCCGACTAACTACCAAGTGAAAACACAGCGACAGTATGAAATATTACCAAGTGGTACCATATGATCTCAAATCTACATCAGTTTTGAGGATTACTTGCATTTTACTTGGAAAATGGCAGACTAACTACTACTATCATGCTACAGCCGCTACACTGTTGCTACAACACAATGTATCACGTTACCACTTTAAATGCAGTTTGTAAGCAAGAGGTCCACATTACATTGCAGTTCATATTGACCAAAACAAAAGAACATCAAACGGATCATGGAATAACAAGCTGTTTCCGATACAAATGCTGCTTGATACAAGGTTTAAAACAAAATGTAAATTTTGGAACTAAATTACTGCATAGTCATGACCTTACTTGAACAGGTTCTGTTCTTTAGGCTCGTACATCTTGTCCTCGAGCGCCAAGGAGATAGGCAACTCAGACACAAGGCTTCAAGATCAGAGCATAATTAATGGCTTTGATCTTCCAAGATAGAGACCGTAGGTGACGTTCTCAGCTGGTAGTTGGGGGTAATCCTGAGGTTGTCATCAGACCACCTCACAATGTTTAAATTCTTTAAGTGAACTCTCCATCCAAAGATGATATCCATCGGGCAGAACTTTTATGGAGATGGTGTCGGCATCTGCTCCTGCCTCTGGGCTCGTCCCTGCTTCCTCTAATGTTTCACATCCCAAGCTCCCTAGTCAGCATATGGATTCTCCTCACAAAGCCACTGCTGGAAAGGTTAAGACCAACATGGCAACCAAGGGTAAAGTTTCCTCAGCAATAACAAGACCCCATTGACTTGGGTGAAAGTGCTCTCAGGTCGACATCACCAACATGATTCTGGAATGAGAATTCTCACCAGCCCTAAATTTGAAAAGATTTAAGAGTCTGGCCTCTGATGATGACAAGTTAATGGCGTAGTGAAGACCTTGGACCTATAGTCTAGTGGATCAATTCCTCAGGTGACATCTGCTGATGGAGATTATTAGATATGTCATTTGTGGTTTATGGAAGGCAACTCAGGCCCCTAAGATTCTTGACATGAAGACCAGTTTCATTCTGCTTAGATTTGCAACAGAGAAGGATGCATTTTTGGTTCTTATGGGTGGGTCTTGGATTTTTCAAGGTCAAGCCATCCAACCAATGCCATGGAGATCAGATTTACAGCCTTTGATAGAATCCATGTGCATGGCACCAATTCGGCTGTAATTACCTGGGTTGCCTTAGAATTAATGGAGTCACAAATCCCTCTCAACCATTGTGGTTGTGCTCGGTTGGCCTCTCAGTTGATGAGTGCTCCCTTCGATTTGAGAGGGATAGTTTTGTCCGAGTGTATGTATTATGGATTTGGTAGAGCACAAGTTGATTTCTTTCAAGTTATTGATTATAAGAATTTATCCCAGTTTGCTTCCAATGTGAATGTATTGGCAACAGACTGTTTGAAAGTTCCTCAAGGCAGGGTTACTGCTCCCACCACGATACAATGAGGCCAATGACCGTTAGTCGTGCAGCACCCAAGCGACACCTACTTGCAAAAAGGGTCAACCTTGTTGCAACCTCTTTGGTTACAAAGAGTTGCAAAGAAGAAAAGGAGTCACTCAAGGAGGCAAGTCACAGACAAAGTGTCATTCTCGCCCTTCAAATAGAACCAACTGACTAACAAGAAGTTTGTTAAGGCCAAAGAAGGCAACCACAAGTTTGAAACCACGATAGTAAGGCCAATGATCCTTAGACAGGGGCTGCCACTCGGATTGGAATGGTGCAGCAACTTTCCAGGAAGTAGACTCATGAGGATGAGGACTCCACGTGGACCTTGGATTCAGAAACAGAGGAAAGGACCTTCCTAGGGATAAGGACAATAGAATCTAGGGACTCCAAGTTGCATATGACGTTAAGATGCCCACTGGTCAGATGGAAAATAAGGGTTTGTTGTTGCAGGGTCATGATGCGACACAACCTCTAAAACGTAGTATTGGTGATGTGTCATGGATTTAGCTTGAATTACCTAAGTCATATAGCACCAAAGAAACACAGAAGAGTCAACTTAGTTGCAACCTCTTATTTGGTTACGAGGAACTACAAAGAAGAAAATGAGTTACACAAATAGGCAAGTGACAAGCAAAGTATCATTGTCACCCTTCAAACTAAACAACCAATTGGACGACAAGAAGTTTGTTATGGCCTAAGAAAGCAACCACAAGTCAGAAACTCCAACGCACACAGGGTGTCAAAGAGCTTGATGGAGCATAATGCCAGTGAAGCACACAGCAAATAGACTCGAGTGATTGTCGAAGTTCTCTCATACACTATCTAGGAGCCCTCTCTAGCTAGGTGCCACCCAAGGGTTCCTAGGTGTTGATATGGCTGACATTTCAGCCCACAACCAACACTTTAAAACACTATAGCAGTAGAGGCAAACGAGGTTGTTTTGGCTTATTTTGGTCCAATGCAAGTTCAATCGAGAGAATGACCTACGAACTGTCCATACAAGGACAATCGAGAGAATGACCTACGAACTGTCCATACAAGGACAAAGAAAATTGTATGCAAAATTAGGTTGCTGGGCTAACTATAGGCCTTAGTATTTACATCATACAAGAAAAGTTAACAATGAACAATAGCAGAACTACTTGCACAACAAAGGTGCTATCGCTGCAAACTCGTTGCAACTATCCGTGACACTCTCTTCCACTTAAGCTATTGATGCCTTCATCAATGTGTGTCGATATGTCATGATGATGTCTTTCAATGGTGAAGGGTATCCTCCAACTCCCAACCTGCTTGTGTCTTTAGAAGGTTATGCCACTTTGCCAACTACTTTGTTCTGCTCCGTTTGGAAGCTTCCACTTACAATCCGCCAAAATGGCTTCAACTTATGGCTTGTAAGACATCCTTGTGTAGGGTGGATGTGTTCATATGTTCCTTGGTCTTGTGGATCAAAGTGGTAGGCATTTAAATTGTTTGCATGGAACACATTGTGGACTATGAACCATGTCAGGAGCTGAACACATTGTGTATTAACATTGTCTACCCTTGCAATGATGGGAAAAGGGCCTTCATATTTGCACATCAATCCTTTGTGCACTCTTTGCTTGAAGAATTGAAGAGATGACAAGTGAAGGTTGACCAACACAAGGCCACCAATTTTGAATTATGGAGGTTGCATTTCCAGATTGGCCCCCTTCTTTATTTTCTTAGCAACCTTCTCCATGTATGCCTAAGCTATCTCTGCACTTCGATCTCATTCCTTGGCGAGCATTTTGATGTCATTCCTTGGAGAGATGATAAGTTGAGGGGAAGTGCCCGAGCTATCTCTACATTTTGATGTCATCTTTTGTCGAGATGATATGATGAGGGGCAACTTCCTATGTAATTACTTCCTTTTTTTATTTTTTTACAAATTATAAGTGGTGTAGACAGAATTTGATCCCAAGATCTTGATATCAGACTAATTACTAGCTAAGCTAGATGATATCCTCAAAAGTTTATCTCGAACTCTCTACCTTTGCTAAATGAGTTAGGTACACCATCACTAGACTAAAACATGTTTTAGGCATAAAATTTGTCGAATAAAATTGTGAACCCTGAACCTTTGGCAAGCAGGTCTACTATAAAATTTATCAGATAATGTTTTAATCATCAATCTTTGGTGACTGTATTTAATACACTATCACTTAGGTGTGTTACATCCAATAGCTTCACCCAATCTCTTTGGTTGGCACTTGTATAGTGTCACAGATATTACTCCAAAAGAGAATTTATTTGTTTTCTTTTGGTTGACAATTTGAGGATGTGGACTCATGGAGAAATATAGTTTGGCACCAAACAGTTCCAAAATCATCTAAAGAATTTTGAATCTCAATCAGTGATGATGTTCTTAAGGCATCCCAAAGTTCTTCACCACATCTCATATTATCAAATATGTTGCCTATTTAACCATCTGTCTTGGTTTAATTGAGCTCTTCTTGAGGCTCCTATGATCCTTATCATTGCTCTTGCTTGACTGCCTCAAAGATAAAACATGATGGACGTGGAGGATCTCCTACCACATCCAAAGGTGGATTACCTAAACTCTCCACCTTGTACACCCAATTAATCATCGAATACAAGCCATTATTATAAAATTGAAAGTCAAATGGATCAATTGTGGACTTCTGTATTTCTTGTCTAGCACAAGACAACACAACCATACGCATAAGCAAAATTAAAGCACCCACAAAAGAACACTTCTATGTTTTGCAGTGTCACTTTGTTCTCATTCTCATCCTTTTGTCAGTATCTTTAATCTCCAATCATATTTCTCAGTAAAGATTTATAACTGATTGACCAAACTATCAAATATGGCTTTAAACCTCAGAGATCATCCAAAAAGATGTGGAAATGATGAGTGACGCATCTAGATCCTAAATCATAAATTAACAAGGGTTAAATTCAAAACCTTATTAAATAATTATGGCTAGAAAATCTAGACGCAAATAATTTTATTAAACAAATAAAGTTAAAACATCCTAATTTCATTTGGCCTTTAACGGTTAAACATTTTCTTTAGAAACTTTAATCTTTTTCCATTAAATAATTTCAAATTTATCAATTGTTGGACCAAGAAAAAGCTTAAACTACTTTTTATTTTGTAAAAATTATAGATAACAAATTTATTTTTTATTAGATTATTTAATTAGAGAGCAGGTCTGAGTACAATGGTAAGGTCGTTCCATTGCAATCTGGGAGACCAAGGTTATAGGAATTTAAGGATGGAGCACATTCTAGTGCAGTGGACTAAACCCCTAGGAGATGGATCAAGCTGAATACTAATAGGACTTCTATTGTTCATTCACTGACGAGTGAGGCTAGCTCCATACTCAGAGCAGAAGATGATCAATGCCTTCTGGCAGGATGTAAATTTTTGAAGGATGGAGGGATCAAGCTGCAATAGCTGAGGGTTCCCAACCAGTTGACATTGAAACTGATGCTATTCAAATTGTTAAGAGTCTTCAATCGTGAGGGACCACCTCCTTGAATATATACTAAGTGTGTGTTAGAAACAACTTTAACAACCTAAACAAGTTGCAGACTTGTAAAATCTCTCATGTATTTTGGGAGGCTAACCAATGTGCTCACTGGTTACTTTTGCAAGATGTAATCAGGTGGTCCAATTGAAGAGATCTGACTAGCCACGGGGTTTTGCTTGTTTTTTGAACTCTGATGCGTAAAGCTTTGGCTGTTATAGACATCTAACTTAATATAGTTTCTATCTTTTTTGAAAAAAAAAAAAAAAGCTTTAGGCATCAACATCAAGAAGTCCAACTGAAGCAAACATTAAGAGGAAACGGACAATAACTTAGTAAAGGATCGTGCAAATGGTAGATACCATCATTTACTAAAAGAATCACATATTTCATCAGAAAATACAAGCTTGGGAAGAAAATCCTCATAACCATCACTCGACAAATCCAAAGACATAATAAAACCATCAAATACATGACATGTACATCAGCATATCAAAATATAAAACCACAACTAAACGCGTACCTTAACCTCATTATGTGATTCTTCGTGGAATGAAAAGCTTAATATCTGCAACCAAAAAAAGGCTAATAAATATCCCATTTAAACATAAATATCAATGAAAAAGTAAAAGAAGTTTCAAATGTAGAACGCATTGTAATATAAAGACTAGAAATTGACCTCTATGTTTGTTAAATAAATGATATACAATCAACAGTCTGAAATGGCCAGTAATCTCGTAAGTTGTACATGAAAGAACAACTGACATCACTGTTTTCGCATTGCTTCTTCTGCAGTATGCCCAAATTTTACTTGCTAGGGGAAAGCCGACTATAAAATTCGGTAAAGTCTAGACGAAAGAGAAGGAACTTCAAATCAACATGTTGTTGCATGGGCAACTGAGAGATAAAAGCATCAAGTGATGCTGAATACTCTTTTGCAATCTTGTCAAGGTCTTCACCCATGCGCTGTAGAAATTCTCCAGCAAGTTGCATTATGGCTTTTCTACCCACATCAGGATATGAACCTGGCTCCTTCAGTTTTGTCTTTAATTTGCTCTTCCCTCTGTGAAAGATATCAAGGACAAACTGAGTCAGAGAAAAGATTAAACAAATACTTTACAACTTAATAGAATAAACTAATCCAAAGTCACCTAAGCTGCAACTGAAAGATGCTTTCAAACCACCTCTCTGCATGGGTTCGAAGCCGCAGTATAAGATCAAATAGAACAAACAGAATCCTAATAAGACCCTGAGATTGCTCCCCTAGAAGAGACTTCTCCACAATTGAGTTAAGATACTTATCATGAGCAGCAAGAAGATCATCTAAATCTTTTGCAGCATCCATTTCTTCTGAGAAATGTGCCCATGAAACTTCAAGAACCTCAAACATTATATAGTACTGAAAGTTTGTCACGAAATGGTTCATTTCATTCCACAGTACTTGGCACCTTCGTAGAACAGCGACAAACTGTGCCTTAACTGCTGCACCTTCTTCGGTGTAAATACAAGAAATAATGGAATTTGGTTTCATCATCTTCCATATTCCAATCAATGCGTGCTCAACCCGTTTTAGTTTCCATAGAAAGTTAAAAATCTTGAGGTACTTCTTCATGACAGATGCAGTAAATACTGTGTCCAGAGGCACTGTCGCATCATACTCCAATGAGAACACATCCCATCCCCTATTACCATCACCATGCTCCATCATCTTTACCTTCAAATGATCTAGAATATCCCAATCATCATACTGTGCATTGGATGCACGGATTGCCATCTCTAGCAACCCTGACAAGTGGAATGAGCTGATTGTGTTGGCTGGTTCTGACAGCTCTGGGCCTATAATATCCATCAAATACTGCACAAAGTCTCCCTGACCAAGAAGCAAGTACCTTTTGATTGCTAGACAATGGTCCTTGAACCGATACCGCTTGTGAATCACATCCATCAAATGACGATCAATCCGCTTAGCTGCCTCGACAACAAGTGCTTCTAAAGCATTTGGCTCCCCATACACAAGCCCACCCCTCCTAGTAGTGGTCCCAACATGAGCTGCTGCTTCAGCAGCAGCAGTAGCCCAACCATTGTCCTCACAGCAAGCTCTGAGGAAATTGATGGACTTTCCTGTCCGCAAGATCCTTTGTGCCAGAGCAGGAGAAATGAAAGAAGGCAGCATAGCAGACTGGATTTGGTAGCCTTCTCGCCATAGAGACTCGGCCTTTACAGCTTGGCCCTGTATGAAGAACTCCGCAAATGTATCCTCCAACTCCCCTTCCAAGACCCAACTCCGGACCATCTCAAACAAAGGTGAGCAGACCCTCCGGAGGAGACAACCCATGAACTCCTGTACCAATGGATCCCCATGCTGTGCCCTCTCGTGTATTGCACCAGCCATTGCTCCACCTCTAAGAGATCGACACCCATCAACTAGAACTGCCATCAATCGCATCCTAACCATGGGTTCAGCGAGCCAGACTGCAAGCCGTCTCAAGGACAGGTAATTCACTGTTACCCCCGAAACGGAACCAGGAGTCGGGATCGGATTCAGAGAATGGGACTCAAGCACAGCCAAAAGTTTGTAGTAGTCTGAAAGCTCATCCTGGAGAGCAGAGCAGAAGGCCTGGCCGACTGTACCAACCTCCTCAGCAGGAAAGCAGCTCATGCTCTCAGTGATATAACCCCTGACTTTCCGGAAGAGCCATCCGAGTTCAGAGAGCTTGCAGACCATCGTTCTCATGGATCTTGGCAGCTTCAGCAAATCCGGAGGTTCATAGCGGTCTGACACCTTATCGAACCTCACATACCGCCCATCGATACCCTGGGAAACAAAGAGGATATCCCTCACGAGAGCCGATTCCGAGACCTCAGTCTCGTCCATGACTATATCACCGTACTCTCGGAGTGCGATCTCACGAATGTTATCTGGATCCTTGGAGACGAGGAGGATGCCGCAGGACGGGGGTAGGGTTTTTTTGGCGGCAAGAGGCGATTGGTGGGTCGGCTGAGGGTTGAGGTGGAGGGCAGGGAGGCCGGTCGTCGTTGAAGACGGGAGGAGGGGTTCGCGGCGGCGGGCGTCGGACAGGGATTTGAGGAGGTAGAGGAGGGCCCAACGGTTGCGGATGGATCCGGGAGCGGAGGAGCGGGCCGAGAGCTTGGTGCGGAGGTCGGAGAAGGCCAGGGCGTCGGAGGAGCGACCGCAGGCGGCGAGCTGGCGCTTTATTGTCTCGGCAAGTACGAGCTCATCCGGAGCGAGGGAAGGTGCCATGCGGCTGGAAAGGAGGCGATGAGCGAAGCGGAGGGCTCGGGGAAGCTCATCGATGGCGTCGGAAGAGGGAGAATCGACAGCAGAGAGGAGGCGGAGGACAAGCTCCTTGACGAGATCGAGGGTTTTGGGATGGTCCATGGCCGCCGGAGTAAGAATCTCGAAGCCCCTATAGGGTTCATACGTCCCGTTTTGTTTATTGTTTTCATTTCAAAGACTTTAATATCGTTAGTTTGGGCGGCGAGAGACGGGAATCTTTTGAGAAGGATGAGAAGTTAATTGTGGAGCCATAACTTAGACAAATACCTTGGAAAGCATATATATGATTTTGGGTTTATTTGGGCGATTTTTCAGAAATTTTTTTTAAAGCTTTGTCACGAAGATGTATTTTTATAGTAGCCCTTCTTTGTAAATAAATCCTTTTTTTCTCTTTTTTTATTATAATTTTTCTATTATGTTACAAAATTTATGATATTATTGAAAATACTATAGCTTTGTATAAAAATATAATAATTAAACTTTTTTAGGTTGATTTTTATATTTGGTTTATTAATCATAAGTATTTTTTTCTAATTTTTTTATAAAGATACATAAGTTAGATTCATAAATATTTTTTAAATATTTTTTAGCATATTTTTATTGTTATAATGCTTTGAAATAGAATTATAGTGTTTTTTTTAATATGTCAAAAATACTATAATTAAGTCAAATTATTTGAATATTTTTTTCTAAAATAATTTAAAAATAAATAAATATTTTTTTAAAATATTTTAATTTATAAAATAAATATTTAAATAAATAATTACAAGACAAGAATTCTATATTGTCTGGCATATCATTAGTCCACTCGAACTCCTGGTGCATCGTGCTTTCCTTCGGGGTATTGCTCAATCCATCAACATATTAACTCCCGTAACATCCGAGCAATGTTTAATTCTTCCAATATGATGTTCGATCTCTAACTTCGGCCCAATATCTAATTCTTCTACTTCAATCGTTTTGTCTTTCTATGATCGAAGTTAGTCATACATCACTTTTCTCAAACGTTGATTAGATCACAAACTTATTAATTGATTTCATCATCAAAATCAGAGATTCAACAATCTCCCTATTTTTTATGTTGACAACCAATTGATGACGGAGTTTAACTAAACTCTCCCTATCTATATGTCATATCGAAATAAACTTAAATTCAGAAAAATAATAACCTTTTAATCATAATATTTTTGAATTCAAGTCAAAATAATTTTAATCATGAATCATAATGATCATATGCAACATATCATATCAAAATAATCATTACTTACTTTATATGCATATCATTACATACATCATCATAAGTTAAAGTATTATATTCCAAATCATCAAGGTACATTATAATATGCATAATTTCAAAACATAAAATTTTAAATTATCATCACTTTAGGTATAATATCAAAACATTAAAATTTTTAAATTATTCATCATTACTTCTCCCCGTTTGTCATCAACAAAAAGGAAAAAAAAAATATAACTAGCAAGTTTTTGAAATATGCTAAGTTAGTAAGTTAGTAAATTTTACTTCTCAAACTAGCAAATTGACAAGTTTTACTTTTCTTTGAAGTATGAAAGCTATCGAGGTTTGCTTCTCTTAAGATATGCCAGCTAGCACTTTTTTGCTTCTTGAGATCGGTAAGCTAGCAATTTTTGCTTATACAAGATAGCACTTCTCTTTCTCCCCTTTGTCGTTATCAAAGAAAAAAAAAAGGGAATGATTCAATTGTGCAAAAATTTACATTAATGTTTCAATTATCACATAAAAAATGAAAGATCAAATCATGAATACAAAAAAACCATAAGTTATTTTTGATAAATCTCTTCTTTTGTAAATAGCAAGAAGAAAGAATGATAGGAAACGATCTTGATTCAAAAAGAAAACTCAAGTCATGAAAACCAAGAAATCAAGATAATGATCCAAAAAATATATTAGAAGAATTCACGCATTTGGAAGATTTAACATGCCTAATTCTTTTATAATAAAATCGAATTGTTTCTCATTCAATGGTTTCGTAAAAATATATGCTAATTGATATTATTAACATGATCTCTAATAAAATAATATCTAATATCAATGTGTTTAGTTTTAAAATGTTGAATGTGATTCTTTGTTAAACATATTACACTAGTGTTATCATATTTTATAGAAATATTTTTCAAATAAAGTCCAGAGTCTTCTAAAGTGTTCTTCATCCAAATAACTTATGCACAACATGCATCTACTACTACATATTCAGTCTCGAATGTAGATAACGTAATATAATTTAATTTTTTAGAAGATCAAGAAACAAGTGCATAACCTAGGAGTTGACATGTTCATGATGTGCTTTTTCTATCTATTCTTTATCGAGCAAAATTAGCATCAGTATAAGCAATTAATTCAAAATTTTTAGATTTTAGATACCATAATCAAGTTTCTTTTAAATATCTAAAAATCCTTTTAAATGCTTTAAATTAAGATTATTTGGGATTAGATTGAAATCTAGCATAAAGTCCAACACTAAATATAATATCAAGTCTAGTTGTTGTGAGGTATAGTAAACTATATATCATACCTTTATAAATCTTTTGATCAAAACATTCTCCATCATGATCATATCTAATTTTGTAGAAGTGCTTATTGGTGTGTTAATAGTCTTAGCATTATCCATATGAAATCATTTTAATAGATCTAAAGCATACTTAGTTTGACTAACAAAAGTTTCATCACTTAGTTGCTTAATTTTTAATCATAAGAAAAATATTAATTCACTCGTTAAACTCATTTTGAATTCTTGGCTCATACTTTTGGCAAAAGATTCACACAAAGACTCATTTGTAAAACCAAAAATAATATCATTAATATAAATTTAAATAATAAAAAAATTATTTTTTAAAATATTTAATAAATAATGTGGTATCGACTTTGCCTTTCAAAAAGTCATTCTTAATAAAAAATGAACTAAGTCTCTCGTACCAAGTCCTTGGGGCTTGTTTCAATCTATGGAGAGCCTTAGATAACTTAAAAACATGGTTTAAAAAAAGAATATTCTCAAATCTAGGTGGTTGCTCAACATAAACTTCTTCGAAAATAAAGTCATTAGAAAAAGCACTTTTGATATCCATTTGAAATAACTTAAAATTATTACAACATGTATAGGCAAGGAGTATCCTTATGGTTTTAAGTCTTACTATGTGAGTAAAGGTTTCTTCGTAATCGATACTTTTTTCTTGGTTGAAACATTTGGCCACTAATTGTTCAGGTCATATCGGCACTAAGAAGGGGGAGTGAATTAGTGCTTTTGTAAAGTTACGATTTTAAAATTTTCAAATGATGAAACTTAAAAAGCAAGTGAGAATAGTAGACAATTAAATCAATAATTAATGGCAATGAAAAGTATGAAGGAAATACACACATAATTTATAGTGGTTCGGTCATCATGATTTACGGTCACTCCTGATTCCTCTTCCGTTGAGGCCTCCAGCGTTCACTAACGATATTCTTTCAATGGGTGAAGACCAACTACCATCTTTATAACTTTTTTTTCTTTTCACAAGAGAGAACCTTTACAAGTCTTATTCCTTTCTTAGAATAAGCTCAAAACTTTAACGATGAAGAGGGGGATACTGAGCACTTTTTAAGACTTTACAACTCAGAATTACTAGCCTTTTTGTTCACTTTTTCTCTTAAGTAAGAATGAATGGGGTATTTATAGGCCCTACATGACTTCAAAAATAGAGCAAAAAAAAGTATCATCCTGGGTTTCTAGGGTCATATTGGTACCACCACTTGCAGCATTAACTAATGGTGGTACCATTGCCCAATCTAGATGGTACTACTGCCTAGAAACATGAGAGACCATGTACTGGTGGTACTACCACCAGTCTGGGCGGTACCATTGCCTTACATTGACGATAAAACCATCGAGTCTTCCGAAAAACGTATATTTTGTATGTTTCGGCTCATAAGCGGTTCTACCGCCTAGTCTGGCAGTGCCACCACCTAACCTAACTATAGGTCACTGAATAGGTATCCCAATTAACCCAATATTAAGAATGAGTCGGCACGAAGAGGGAGGGGTGTATTAGTGCAACGGTAAAAATTATGTTGGTTTCAAAAATATTCGTTCGATTAAAATCGATTTCGATGAAAACTATTTTAGAGAGATGTTAACTTTGTAATAGTATTCATAAGCATAATGGAAGTCAAGTAAGTAAGGAGGTTTGCAGTAAGGTAAATTGTACAAAAGAAATGCAAACCAGATTTTTATAATGGTTCGGTCGTCGTGACCTACATCCACTCTATCGATTCCTCTTTCGTCGAGGCCACCGGTATCCACTAATGATCTTTCTTTAATAGGCAAAGATCAATCTCCTTCTTACAACTCTATTATCCTTTGTAAGCTAAGGAGAGAACCTTTAAAACCCATTTTTATAAAACTTCCCTCACACTCTCCCTTAGAATGGTCTCTAAACTTTAGGAGGAGATACTCTATACTTTACAAGGGTTTTCAACTCTAAAAATATAGAGTTTTTATTTACTTTTCTTACTGTTCCATGCAGGAATAGCTAGGATATTTATAGACCCCAAATGGCTTCAAAAATAGAGCCAAAATTCAAATCCCCCCAAAATTTCATGGTACGGGCGGTACCATCGCCTGCATTGGGCGATACCACAGCCTGTAGTCTGACACTGGGTGGTACCACTGCCTAGTCTGACAGTACCACCACCTAGACTGGTGGTACTACCACTTAAAACAGTCTCAGAGATTGTGCCACGATGGTTTCACTTGTTTGGTCACTGTTTGGGCCTCTCTCTTGGCCCAACACAACCTAAACTTGGGCTCAACTATTCCCTAATTGGGTTGGCCTAATTATAATCCTAATTATATGATAACTATGAATTTTAAGATATTGACTAAGCTAAACAAAGTTTATAAGTCTAAGTTTCTTCCGGCGAGCTTCCGACGATCTTCTGGCAAACTTCCGATGATCTCTCAGCAATGTTCCAGCGGACTCCCGACAAGCTCCTGGACTTCACGATGATCTTCTTAGAGAGTTCTGACGAGCTTCTTTGGCAAGCTCCTAGACTTCTCGGTCAATTCCGATAGAACTTTCGATGAACATCCGGACTTCCGACGAACTCTCAAACTCTCAATGAAATCGCATTCTTGACTTCGAGACTTCATTTTGTTTTATGCCTTGCTATCGTAGTTAATCTTGCACACATAAAACATATTTCGATCTAGACAATTACTACTAAGCATGAATCATGTTGTCTAGCATGTCATTGGTCCATCGACGCTTCGTTCGATTCTTCGGTGCATTGTCCTCTCTTGCGGCCTATTGCCCAATCGGCTAGTTGACCTTTGCAACTCCAATATCCTTAGCGCAATATCCGCTCTTCTTAGCCCGATGCCCGAAACCATGGACCGAAGTCTTCTATCGATACGTCGACCAATCCTCTAGCGCGACGTCCAATCTTCTGACATGTTTTTCTCCGGCCCAACATGATTTTTTTTGTTTTAATTGTCTCTCCTTGATCAAAGCTCCCTACGTCACTCAAAACGTAGATTAAATCATAAATACTATCAATTGATTTCATCATCAAAATTTGAGATTCAACACCCAACTCAGCCTCAAATCAGGCTCAATGAGCCCCTAATCGAGTTAGTAATGTTACACCTAAAACTAACTCAATTTAAGACCTAACTATGACGATTAAGACATAATCAACTAAAGAAAGAGTTCTATGTTGCCCGGCATGTCCTTGGTTTATCTAAACTTCATCCGAACTTTTAGTGTGTCATTCGAATCTTCGATGTATCGTCCAATCCATCGACATGTTAACTCCCGCAACATCAAATCTTGGTGCAATGTCTGATTCTTCCGGCCCGATGTCTGATCTGTGACTCCGGCCCAACATCTAATTCTTCTACTACAATTATTTTGCCTTTTCATAATCAAAGTTAGTCATGCATCACTTTTCTCAAATAGCATATTAGATCATAAACTCACCAATTGATTTTATCCTCAAAATCCGAGATTCAACACTAATCTAGCCTTGTTTCGAACCATGATACCAAGTTCATCTTGCTTATTTTTAAAGACCCATTTAGTGCTAATTACAAGATGGTCACTAGGTCTAGGAATAAGCGTTCATACCTTATTTCTCTAAAATTGATTTAATTCTCCATGCATTGTAAAAACCCATGAATCATCTTTTAGAGTATCGTTAATGCATTTAGGTTCAATTCATTTAAATTCAATTTGAGACAAAAAGGCGGCATTAGTACAAAATTTTTAAAATGAATAATGAGTTTGAACATCTTTTGATATATCTCTAATGATTAGCTCTTTAGGATGAGTATCTATATACTTCCATTCCTTGGGTAAGGATTCTTTGAAGGTAAATGCATCCAAGTTGCTTGGGAGAGGAAATTTTTTATTTAAATTCAAAGTATCAAAATCATCATTAAGATTATTTTTCTTAAATTTGAAAAAACTCATTAAAAATAACATAGATGGATTCCTTGATAACCAAGGTTCTTCTATTAAAAACTCAAAAAGCTTTAGAAATAGAGGAATATTTAAGAAAAATACCTTTGCATCAAATTTTCCTAAGACATCCATTTCATTTAAAATAAAGCATTTACAATCAAAAACTTTAAAATACGAAATGTTAGGTCTTTTATTGTTCCATAATTCATTAGAAGTTTTAGAAAGTAGTGATCTTCGAGAACCTCGTTCATGATATAGCATGTCATGTTAATAGCTTCAGCCCAAAGGTATTTGGGTAGGCCATGTTCATTAAGCATGGTTCTTACCATCTATTGTAAACTTCTATTTTTTCTCTCAACAACTTTATTTTATTATGAATTTCTTAGAGTAGAGAAATTATGGTTATACCTATTAAAATCATAAAAATCTTAAAAATCATGG